>LBNU01035039.1:3555-23806 GCA_014162995.1 Artemisia annua
AAAATATCATATGTGATATATCATATATGATATGTATATGATATGTAATATCATATATGATATATCACATATGATATTTTTCGGCCACGAAAAAAAATGAGAAAAAAACGAAAATTTTTTTTTTTCGAAAGTATATCACAATGCATATCTATAGAAAGATAATTAAATGCTCATCGCGATGGTATAATTACTTTCGCTTAACGATTAACGGTTTAAGAGATATTTAAATTATAAAAAATGGGTGAAATATTAAATGCTTTTAATCTCAACCATTGATTTCTTTTTAGATGGATGGTGGTGATGAGTCCCTTGGTATGTAAGAAAAGTTTGGTATTTAATATAACTCTACTCTTTCAAGTAAACATAATACCCATGGATATATTCATATAAACACCTTAGTTTCTTGAAAACCTAGGATCCAACTTTTCATAATTTCATTACATCAGTTGATGTGCTAATAGTGAAAGTACAAAAGATGGTAATCTGTCGTACAATAATTGGCAAACAATTTTTCCAACTCCTCGATGATTTATGGGATTTACTTCAAGTTGATTCATCAACTTGCCATGTAAGCATGTTTCATCCCATCTCATGCCTTAAGTTCTAGGTCTCACGCATCAACTTAATTAAGTCGTCTAACTTAGAAACTGCGAATTATCCATGTGAGGTCTCACGCTCACTCGGAAATTTGCCTTGTCATTAATCTTTGGCCTAAGTCTCACGCATACCAAAGAAAAACTCCAAGTGTCCCTTATAGTTAGATGGCATGTAACTTAAATTTTAGGGTATTAAATTTGATGTGATAATCAAAACATGTATAAAGATGCATGCACTCATCTTTATAACATTAGATTTTCAAAACAATTTTTAATTACCAATTTGCAAGATAAAGTTAAAAGCTTTTGTTTGAGGTATTGGGTTCACCAATTAGAGAAGAACTGTAACACCCCGAAAATTTTATGAGCAGCGGAAGTCTAATTCGGGGTAATTACGTGGTATGTGCTTATTCACATACCTTTTATTCACCATTTTCAGACCTTAAAAGACCAAAAACTAACGTTAAACGCCAAAGATATCGTGTTTTTGTGTTTGTGACTGTGCAGGTTTGGATATTGCAAAAACAACATAGAAATCAACCAAAAAGCCTAAAACGAGCACGGGATGTGGAAAAGAGTCTTAAAGTGAAGCCGAAGATGAAATTTGCTTAAGAAAAGCCCGTGCCGACATATTTATTTCTTAAAGGCTCGAGAAAACGAAAGAGACGCTTAATCGAAGTTCAAAGATAATTATTAAGATAAGCTTCACAAATTCGAGCAAGTGATCACTTTTAAGTCTTCAAAGACCTTTGAAAAGCACGTCAACACGCTACCTCAAGTTACAAGGACTTACGTTTAATTGTTAGAACATTTAGTAGCGCTGTAATAGAAGTTTATGTGTAGCTTTCATGAGATATCAAAGTATAGGGGCTAAACCGTACACGATGTAAAAAAGGGAAGCTTCCTTGCTCCCTTAAATACCCCCCTTAGCCTCATTTGTAAGTAAGTTTTTTGAGTCTTATTTTTATTTTGAGTCTTAGTGTAAGATTTTTATTAATGCATCTTTAGTTTTCTATGTCTTATTCTTCCTAGCTTATTTTACGCGTCATCTTAATCTTTCTTGTCAATCTTTACATGTTTTGATCTTATTTTCATTCTAGTTAAACTTGTTTACCTTCATCTTAATCTTTCTCATAAGCTTTTATAGAGTGTCGCCACCTTTGCATGTCGTCTTGTAATCGAATGATATAAAAATAAATGGGTTAGGGTTTAGTTTTGGATCGCTAGCTTATATACAAGCTTATTTGTTGTTTAAACTAGTTTTTCTACAAAATCTTTATAAGTTTTTAGAGTTTAGATTAGTTGTTTCACGATTAAAAAGGTTCCAGCGTCATTTTTTATTTTTGCGAATAGGTTTATTAGGGTTTAGCGAGTATGGAGTTTCGAGTTTAGTTCTAGCGAGTAGGGATAGGGTTTAGCGAGTAGGGATAGCGTTTAGTTTCATTTTTGGCGCCGCTGCCGGGGAGCGGTTGATAAAATTAAGTCGTTTGATCGTTCGAGACTTGTGATTTGAAGAACCTTCTTTTAGAAGTTAACGTTTTCTAAAAACATAAAAACAACAAAAAAATTATAAAACCTAAAAAATCCAAAAATATTTTCTCTTTTCTTTTATAAAACATAAAAACCAAAAAGATTTTCATTTCAACTTTCTTTTTCACTTTGTTGTGTTTTGATTTGTATGATCACTCGTTCTAAGTCTAACTTGAATGAGTCTTCTTCTTCTTCAGTGCCTACTAGCCGCAATCGTCGTAGACGGAAACAAAGGACCGTACCCGAGTTACGTGATCCTCAAAATCCCATCACCGAGATGGCCGACCAACAAAACGAGAACCCTCCGGTGGGACCTCAACCTCCTCCAGATCTTCGAACGATGGAAGAGTTGTGTACACCGACCATGTATGGACGAGGTAGCCCGATTGCACCTTTGGGAATTGACACAGCAGATTTTGGACTCAAACACCATATGATCCAACAAGTCCAAAACTTCTGCCAATTTCACGGTTTACCCGATGAGGACGCAAACAAACATCTTGATAAATTCATAACCGTCACTCAAAGTATGAAACAAAATGGTGTAACCGATGATTCTCTTCGCCTCTACCTTTTCCCATATTCATTAACTCTCCATGCTACCAATTGGTTTGACCGACTCCCAAAGAATTCAATTCACACTTTCGATGAAATGGTTTCAAGATTCTTAGCCAAATACTTTCCACCGTCGATGGTGACAAAGCTAAGGAATGACATATGCAATTTCCGTCAACGTCCCGATGAAACCTTGTTCGAAGCTTGGGAACGATATAAGCTTGCTATTGATCGATGTCCGAATCACAACATGTTACTTGTCACAATCATTGATACGTTTTATAATGGGCTGACTTTACGACATCGTGACACGATTAATGCAGCTGCTGGAGGAACGTTCATGAAAAGACGGCCGGAAGAATGTTGGGATCTCATAGAAAATATGACTGCTCACCACAACTATTGGGATTCAACTGCTGAAAGAGAGTCGATAAGATCCACCACGTCTTCTAATCCTGAAATCGCCGCTCTTAACAAAAAATTTGATACGGTTGTCAATCTTTTGCAAACTAATCCAAATTTTAACAACAATCGTCAAATCAATGCTATTAATCAGAGTTGTGAAACGTGTGGAGGTCCACACTCATATTACGATTGTCCAGCAACTGGTACCTACACTCAAGAGAATGTGTACGCTGCAAACGCGGGTGGTAACGGATACCAACCCCAAGGAGACCGAAATCTTCTCAGCTACCGTTCGACCAACTTCATTGGACCACCACCCGGTTTTAATAACAACCCTCAAAACCAGAATGTGCCCAACCGTGGTAATCAAATGAACCAGAATCAAAACCGTTACCCTCAAAACAACCAAGGTTACCAAAACCAAGGTTACAACCAAAACCGTACAACAACCTACAACCAACCCCCTAATGATCATATCCCTCCACCTCAACAACCTTGTCATCAACCACCACAACAAGTTCAACCCCCTCCAGAGCTTTTGAACTATATCAAAACAAACGATGTGAACTTGCGAGCTATGCAAAACCAAATTAACAACATGAGGGGGGAACTTAAGAAAGAACTTGAAACGACCTTGTCTCAACACACTAATGAACTTAAACAAATGATGAGCACTTTCATTCAAATGAATCAACCGTCAACGTCGATTTCTCTTCCAAGTAATACGATTCATAACCCACGTGGTGATTTGAAAGCAATTACGACTAGAAGTGGTGTTTCGTACGAAGGACCCACGGTGCCGACTACCTCGTCTTCTTTACCTCCTAAGGTGGTCGACCGTGAGACCGAGGCGACAAAGGAGACTGTTTTGGAAATTTTCAAAGCAATATCACAAATCTAATACATGAAACTAGATTCAGACTTTATACTAATCAAATACAGCCCTAATTAAGTAACTTTAAACAAGAAATAGCATATGTAAACTCAGAACAAAGATTATGTAAAAATGATGCCAAATTGCTTACTTGCCATCCAAGCTTACACCAATCTGAGAACTAGTACCAAAATAACAACCTAATGCTCCCCATGGAGCTCTAAACCATACTCCATATTCATTGCTGCTTCTGCTTCTTTCTTTCTTCTTCAACTTTTTATATATTTTTTTTATTTTTCTTTGTATTTTTCTCCTTTTTTTTTTTTCTTTTTGCCAATTTTCTTGATTCAAGACTTTAAATACTTTCTAAACTGCTTATAAAAGCTTCTGAGATTTAATGGAAAGCATAAACCAACATCAATAGTAAGAACTTGCAAAAATTGAAATTTAGGATAAAAACTAAAATTACTTGAAACCTTAATAAGACTTAAATTAATTGAAAGGTACTGAATTACAACTGAAAAATAAGAGTATTGAAAGAAAAATACAAAGAAAAGGGATGCCTTTCATGGCTACATTGACTCCATATTTATACTAAACCAAGTGGTAGGTAGAACTGGCTTCTTGTGCTTGTTTTCTGAGAGATAATGGTGCTAAAACATCCCTTGTAACTTTGTGATCAAATCCCAATCGTTGGATTAAAGTTCCCTTGATCCTAGCCCTAGATTCAAATTTGGCGCCAAGAATAGTTGTGATGAGTTTGGATTGCCAGGGTGTATATGAGGGGTTAGGTACGGGTTTGAGAGGCATAGTGGGATGGGGAGTTGTGATTGGGGGAGCTTTTGAGGTTCTTGGGGTTGGGGTGGAGTGTTGCAGAGGTGGAGCAATGGTGGTGGTGGTTCGTCTGGGTAAAGGAGGGAAGGGGTAAAAGATGCATTTGACTGGGGTTTGACCCCGTATTTTTTTGGGTTTAGTAAACATGGAAGGTGGGAAGTGGGCTGGTGTGTTATGGGCCAAGGTTTTATTTGGGTTGATTTATTAATAAAGGGTGTAAGGGTTAAGTTTAACAAGGTTCCAAATAAATCAAGCCCAAGGACCAAAGTGCAATTTCTGATTTTTGAGGGGTGTTTTCTGCCAATTCATGAAACTTCACCAAAGGACCAATTTTGTCATTCCATAATTCCCAAGGTCCTTTGTTGATAAAACTTCAAAAATAAAGTACCCGGGGACCATTCTTGCCAATCTTGTAAACTCGAAGGACTAAAATTGCCAAACTTTGAAACTTGCAATCCAAGGACCAAAAATGTCTTCATATGATTCATGGTGGACTTCTGTTGACTTTTCTTCATAATATCTATCCAGGGACCATTTCTGACAATCTCTGAAAGTACAGGGACCAATCTTGCCAAATGTGAAACTCCAGGGACTAAACTTGTAAACTTTTGAAAGCTTTTCACCCAAAGATCATTATTTGATAACTTTTGATTTTTAAGGACCTGGTTTGACTTTTCTTTCAAAACAAAATGCTCAGGGACTAATTTTGTCAAGTTTTGAAAGTTGGAGGACTGAAACTGCCAATTATGCAAACTTTGTTCAATTTTCATCTGTTTTCAATCATTTTGCATCTAAAACATATAAAACACGATCTTTGGTATATTTTCTGTATTTTGATGCTTTTCTGGGTGTTTTTAAATGTTTTTGCAGTTTAGATTGACAAAAAATGATGAGTATTTACATACTCATCAGTGCACGACTCTCTCGTCACATATAATTCTAGCGTGGTTCTTGATTACGGTGTTAGTGCTTACTAGCTCTCCATCGGCTAGTTCGATTTCGTAGAAGGTGTTAAGTTTGGTCGGGGGAATATTAAGTAGTGGGGCAACAGAAGTAGATACGAAACTTTGATCGGCTCCAGATTCAAATAAAACTTTGACAAAGCAATTCAATTCTTCCTTGCATGGGCACTGATGCAAGCCTAGTACAACACACAAAAGTAGAGGATTGTGCATACGAGATCGTGCACGTCTGTTGTCCTTGTTGGGGCAGTTACGCTTGTAGTGGCCCTTTTCTCCACAAGCATGGCATACTACCGTCACAGGTTGCAAGTTAGCTCCTGTAGCTTTGCAATCCTGAGTCTTATGACCGGTCCTTAAGCATCGTCCACACTTGGCATAACACGGTCCACGGTGATGCATTTTGCACTTGTTGCATAGCGGGTCTGGTCCGCTGTATCCAGGGTTTCCGGTGGGTGCAGCGACATAAGCCTTAGCAGCTTCTTGTCGGCGGTTTTGTCGGTTACGGTGGTCATTCCGTTCTTGATGATAGTTACGGATGTTGTTGTTTCGGTTACCATTACGGTTATTGTTGTTGATTGCCCTACGATCATCAAACTTCCTTTTGTGATCGTTGTTCCCTTGAGCAGCGTTACGCTTAATTTCTCTATCAAGCAACCTTTGGGCAATTGACATTGCTTCTTCCAAAGACTGTGGCTTTGACGAGGTAACGTTTCCTTCAATGCTCCTGGGCAAACCTTCAATGTACTTCTCTAGCAACTTTTCCAAATCCGATACTTTTGAAGGACAGAGCAAAGCAAGCTCCTGAAACCTTCTATCGTAAGTTTTGAGGTCGTTTCCTTTCACAACCAAAACATGAAACTCATCTTCAAGTTTCTTGATCTCTCCCCTTGGACAGTACTTTTTCAACATCTTCTCCTTAAAGTCAGTCCAAGTGATCTGATAGGCTTCCTTAATGCCTATCTTTTAAGCAGTAGCGTTCCACCAGGATAACGCATCTTCCAACAAGGTTCCTGTAGCAAACGAGACTTTGTTTTCAGCGGCACAACCGCTTCTCACAAACACAGTCTCGATTCTCTCGAACCAGCGAGCAAGTTATGTTGCTCCTTCAGTTCCTTTAAAGTTAGCAGGCTTACAAGCCATGAAATCTTTGTAGCTGCATTTGCGAGTTATGGAACTCTCAATCTCTGCAGTAGGTCGGACTTCACTACTTGATCTCGCCTGCTGCTCTAATGTTGCAGCAACACCATCAGCAATCAACTTTCTGATAGCAGCCTGAGTCATTGCGGGAGCGGGTGTGTCGGCAGGTGCAGTCTTCCTAGGAGGCATAATTCTATAAAAATCGCAAGTGCACGGGTTAAGCTTCGGTCATCTGTCTCATCTCAATCAAAGGAAATATCATAATAGTCGAGATCATCACAAATATATCACAATCACACCATGAATACATACACCATCATAAACCATATCATTCATAAATAATCATCACGAAATGTAACAACACACATGGAAATTATAATGAAACTCAATATGGTGACTCACAAGGGTACAACATAAGATCAAACAACTAAAACAACATAGATTAATATCATTACAGTACAATCGTAACCAACACAAGGTTTTAATAATTGTTACATTGTTACAAAACAATACAATACAGAATTATTAATGCCACGCAGGTCAAGTTAAGATGTCTAAGCATGTAGTGATACGTCATAAATCTATGATGCTCCAGGTGCGCCTCCTGATCTACGCTCTAGCCCTCGGATAATCCTGATCATCTCCAACATCTCTACATCTCTAGACCTCTCTCTGGCCTGAACCTCCTCAAGAGTAGTGCTGAGTGTATGTATGGTGGCACTGGCTGCAGCTAACTCCTGTGTCTGATGCTCCAACATCTGATGTGTCATCGTAGCAATATCCCTCAGCTCCTGTATCTCCTGACTCTGAGCATCAAGTCGGTGACCAAACTCAGTGACAGTATCTACCGCCTCCTCGATCTCAGCGCCCATCAGCTGAAATACCTGCTCTAGAGCTACTCGGTGTACCACGAGGTTCGTGACCTCCTCCTCGATGTTCTCGACTCGCTCGAGAGAAATCTCCTCTATGGCACTCACAATCTCATCGATACGATCCTCATGCCTAACCAATCTAGCAGCTAACAATGGGATAGTGTGGTGCATCGGCTCTCCAGTGACCGGTAGCACAACTGTAGAACTCTCTCCAAGCTCCTCAGCTCTCGGGGATCCCTCTATGAATCTCCAAAGACGGATGGCCTCTAACAGAAATGACCATCTCCGGGCATCAACCCTCCTACGGGTACCGGGGGTGGTGTAGTCTCAGTGGTGGCAGGAGGGGGTGAAGAAACATGAGATGGAGTGGGAGATGGAATCGATACTGTGGTGGTCTGAGTATAGAATACAGTAGGGGGTGGCATAGGTGGCAAGACCTCAGAAGAGTGGGGCGTGGTGAAAGTAGGTAGCATGTAGGGATGTGGCTAGGTAGTGGAGAAGGTGGCGATGGAGAAAATGGTGGTGTGGAAACCGGTGATGTAGCAACTGGTGGTGTGGAAACTGGTGGTGGTGGTACAAAAGTAGGTGATCTACGGACTCGCTTCCGAGCTGTGAAACGAAAGGTACAACTATCAGGGCGATATTTGAAGTTCTCCATGAAAGGCTCAGGCTCAAAGGGCTCAAGAACTCAAATACGCTTGCGCCGGCGAACCGGTGCAGGCGGGGGTGGTGGTGGAGTGGATGAACCAGTGTCAGAAGAATCCGAGTCGGATGACTCGTCATTAGCCTCTGATCCAGAGTGATGGCTGGGAGAGGGTGTGGGACAATCATCTGCAGCCAAGAACTGCTGCGACTGAAGGTACTGATCATACAGATACTGATCATACGTCATGGGCCCAATGAGGGGACGCTGAAGTGGTCCATCAGCATACGAGTCAACAGGTGGCGAGGCGTCATCACCCTCCTCGAAGGGCTCGGTCTCTTCAGATGTGTTCCCGGATGGGATGGCAGAGGGGATAGGGGAAACAGGTAAGGTAGAGTCAGATAAAATGAAGGTAGGGATACGGGATGATGCCGGTGGTGCGTCATCGCTGTCAGATAGTATGATAACGGGAGGTGACATGGTACTGTAATATCCCAATAATAATAATATAAGTCATTTAGTCTACATAGTGCTACACATGCAATCGGCATAATGCCAAAATAAATCTCAGTGCAGTATACATGTTAAATCAAACCTTTAAGCATGATGTCGACAAGCGCTGGCACGGAGGGCACAAAGTAGTATGGTGTAAAATATTTCGTGTTGAAAATCATGTGGTTATAGTCCAAAAATTTTCATTTGGTTCTCTATAACCTGGCTCTGATACTAATCTGTAACACCCCGAAAATTTTATGAGCAGCGGAAGTCTAATTTGGGGTAATTACGTCATAGGTTCATAGTCATAATCATAGAAAATAATTCAAAAGATAAGTTTTATATCATTCAATGAAAACTCAAATATTCAGAGTTACAAAATATTTTCCAAGAATGGAATGTTTCACAAAAGGATGGTGAGTTTGAAAAGAATGATATGATTATTCCATAGAAAAGGGAGGTCTTGGGTGCCCTTTTTGCCAGCTCCGTGCCATCATGCCGCTTAGTTACCTAAGATAAACATGCTAAAAACGTCAACACAAAGGTTGAGTGAATCCATAGTAGTTTAATTCGTAAATAGTGTGAAAACAAGTCAAATATTTTAGAAATAAACAATCAAGGTAGATTGGCCTTGATTAACCGGGTGACATATATGTACTTAAACATATATCGGGTGTCAATATTGCTCCTAAGCCTCACGAATCTCAAGCCTTAACATCGCGTCGACATATCATAAAAGATAATAATAATCATCTACACTACAAAGAATGTAAATGACAAAAGGGGCCCTCGGTGAATAGAAATGTGCAAAATTTCTATGTACCTCGAATATAGCACATCTCCTACCAAGTAATCACCTTGGTAGAGAAGGGCTGCCATTCTGATAGATCTACCAACTATATTCGCGCTCACTCGCAAGTGATTAAGGTCGTGTTATGAGGGACTTGTTGCACGGGTGGTCAACTTAGGCAATATCAGGTAATTCATCGCATACTTAAAAATACTTGTGTTCTATTTATCGCATGTATCTCCCCACGGGGTTTTAAAAACAATTTAAAAGGTGGGACTATAAACTCACCTGTGAGGTATTAACTTCGGTAGTAATGAACAAGACTCAGATAGTACCCAAACAATAATGGTGACTTGCTACGAATAGCAATGAATGATCTCCCACTCGTGACCTAAATCAATGTGATATATATTATTACCGGTGATTCAATTCGGTGTATGAATGCCGTGTTTCACTTATTAAGTATAATGATATCGATCTTGTTGTATTTAAAATATCCAAAATAACTTGACATAGTCATTTTATATTTTCGATGTGAAAACGTTAACGTTAAACGCTTAGTTGTTCGGGGTCGTTATATCGTTAATAAAAATATTTATTTTAAATATTTTTATTCGTAGTAAAATTTATTTAGGTTAAATAATATATATAAAGTATATATGTATATAATTATCTTAAAAGTATATATGTAAAAATGTAAAAAGGTTTAATGTAGAATATTATTTTCGAATTTTATCCCTTTACTTTGCAAAAGTTACAATATATACCCTTAGATTAAAAGTAATTACATTTTTAGTCCAAAACATTTATTTTACACTTTATTCTTTAAGTTTTGGTTATTTACAGTTTCTACCCTCAAGTTTATTTAAAATATCATAGTTTCATAAAAATCCAAAAGTTTCACAGTTTTACACTTTTAGTCCCTTAAAGAAAATAATTTGCAAATTAAGTCCAAATCTAGTTTTCAAAAAATAACTTTTATCTCTATAAAAGTTGTTACATTTATTTTATATAAAGTTCATAAAAATCAGTTTCTACATATTCGAAAATCTTACAAGTTTTATACCGAAAATTTCTTAAGAAAAATTATATGGGCTCGTTAGCCCATTTGGCCCAAAACTTAAGGTTTTTAGTTTTTGGAAAAACGTTCAAGGGTGTTTCGGTTTAGGTCGTGATAGGCTAGTATTTGGTGTTACAAACCTTGCATGTTTCGATATCTCGGTTTAGCTTGGTTCAAAGAAATAGTTGGTCGAAAAATAGACCTAGGTTGTACGTGTAGTTTGGAAAATACAGGACCCTTTCTAAGGGTGTCGAGGTGATTTTGTACTTTATTATGTTTTACATCTTTAAAGGTTCTAGTCGATGTGTTAACATGTGTGTGCATGCAAAATGAAAATACAAATCGAAAAGGGAGTGGCATGACTTACAACACCTTTGTGGTGGTGAAGATCCACGTGAAGATGAGACGAAGTAAAAGAGTACGACGAGCAAGGCTTGGCAAACTTATCGAATATCAAACCCACATTTTCAAATGACAACCCAAATACTTGTATTCGACCTAAAGACTTCGTGTGAACCTCTTGAGCTCTCGGCAGTAAGCTAAAGAGAAAGTGAAATGTTTTTGATTTTTGTTAGTGAATTTGTGTGATGAAGTTAAGTGAATAGTAAGGTATTTATAGTAGAGGTTAGTGAGATTAGGTATTAAGCATGTGACACATGAGTTTCTTGTGTCATTCGAGTGAGGACAAGGTTGTCTAAACTTCATGTGTGGTCATGTCGAGCTTGCTAGAACACATGATGCTATGATGAATACTTTGGATTTATTTATGTGTAGGTCAAGGAGAGTGGAAGAGACACAAGTACTTGGTTTGAATAATCTATGAGATGAAGGAATCATGTGAGTTCTTGGTTGTGGGTAAAGAAACATTAAATCCTTTGGTTAAAGGTTTTTAACAAAAGTTTGTGTAGATAATATTTGTTTAAGTTGTAGCTTAGGAATAGTAGGGTGGTTTTGGGTGGCTACATGTTGTGTTTTGGTGGTCTTCTCATGCAAAGGAGAAAGGAAAAGAAGGTAAGTTGTGTGTTGTCGAGGGTTTAGCTAGCAGCATGTTGGTGTCGAGTTGAACAAGGAAATATGCAAAGTGTTTGTGTTCATTGTGGTGTCGAATCAAGAATAAGGAAAAGATAAGTGAAATGAAAATCGAATTTGTTTTGTGGAGTCGAGTTCGAGTCGTGTCGCCTTTGCTTGGGTGTCGAACATGGTCAAAGAAAAGATTATGAATTTTGAGCTTGTGTTATGAGTTGGGGGTTGGGTTCGATTCGGGACAAAGCAAAACAAAATGAAATGGAAGAAATCTATAACTAAGGTTGTGTTTTGTTTGTTTGTGTTGGGCTTAGCCTAGCTTTGGCCCAAGAAAAAGAAGGAATAAGCCGATTGGGCTTTGGGTGGTCGTGGCCCAAGGAGAGTGATATGTGCTTATTCACATACCTTTTATTCACCATTATTAGACTATTATAGACCAAAAACTAACGTTCAAAGCCAAAGATATCGTGTTTTTGTGTTTATGACTGTGCAGGTAAGGATATTGCAAAAACAACATGAAAAGCAACCTAAAAGCCCAAAACGAGCACGAGATGTGGAAAAGAGTTTGAAAGTGAAGTAAAAGATGAAATCTGCTTGTGAAAAGCCCGTGAAGACAAATTATTTCTCAAAGGCTCAAGAAAGTAAAAGAGACGCTTAATCAAAGCTCAAAGATGATTATGAAGCTAAAACTTTCTAAATCCGAGCAAGTGATCACTTTTATACTATTGAAGATCTTTGGAAAGCTCGTCAACACATCACCTCAAAGTTACAAGGACTCAAGTTGTAGTTTTAGAAAGTTAAATAGCGTCGTATCTCTAGTTTATGCTTTGTATTCACAAAATTTGGAAGACTAAGGGGCTAAGTGTCAATTTGTAAAAGGTTAAGCCACCATGGCTCCCTTAAATACCCTCCCCTAGCTTCATTTTATGTGGTTAGCCTTAGTTAGTTTTTAGTTTTTCTTAGCTTATTTTCAAAGTTGTAGTGTAATGTTTTCTTAATGCAAGCTTTTAACTTTATGTCTTAATCTTCTTACTTTGCTTATTTCTTAGCTTATTTCAATCTTTCTATTATTGCTTTTCATCTTATTCAAGCTTTTTTACTTCCATGTTGACCCAAAATTAGCTTACATAAGTCTTGCACCACCTTTGCATGAAAAGAGATTTTCGTGCCTATTGATTATGACTTGAGCTTATTTGGGTTTTGTTAGCTTGTAAAGGCTTCTTTAAAGTTTTAATCTAGCTTATTACTTAGTTTTACAAAAGTTTTTATTTTGTTTTAAACATTTTTTTTCACGTAAAAAATTTGGCAGCTTCTACTTTTGTTCATAGCGAGTTTAGATATTAGGGTTTAGAGAGTATGGGTGTTTTCCTAAAAGATAGCGAGTTTGATTTTAGGGTCTAGCGAGTAGCGTTTTAACCTAGTGAGTATCTATTCTTGTTTCAAGTGTAGCGAGTATGAGTTCAATAGTTAGCGAGTATGGTTCAAAAAAGATAGCGAGTATGCTCCTTTGATCTCCAGCGAGTTTGTCTTGGTTGGATGGCTAGCGAGTTTCAAACTTGTCCTAGCGAGTATTGATTTTCTAATTCCAGCGAGTTTGGTGCTTTTTAAGTTAGCGAGTTTGGTTTCATTTTGAAGCTAGCGAGTATGGTTTACACTCCTTAGCGAGTTTGATGGTTTTCATAAGCTAGCGAGTTTGGTTTTCAAAAGTAAGTAGCGAGTTTGGTATTTTTCTTTCTAGCGAGTTTGGGTTTTTGAAACCTAGCGAGTATGATACTTTTATTAGCGAGTTTGAGTTTTTGTCCACTTTAGTTTTCGAGTCGTAGTCTTTTTAGTGTCGTGTCTTGTTTATTTCTAAAGCCGAGCTAGGCTTATTTACTCTCCATCGTTTATCGAGTGGAGTTTTCTTTATTTCATTTCCTACCGTTACTCTGTCGAATTTTCGTTAAACCTTTTTAACTTAGTTTATTTTTCTTTTCACTAGTTTTATTTTCACTTAAACGTTTACTTAACTTTTCTTTTATTAATTAAATCTAAAAACTCAAAAACATTTTCTTTCTTTCTTTCTTATTTCATTTTCTTTACGTGTTATTCAACTTATGTTTTCTTTTATCGTTCAACTTATTTCTCCTTTTCTCGTTCTTTATTTCATTTAAGTCTTTAACCAAGTTTCGTAGTATAACTAAAACTAAATCACATCTTTTAAACCCATTCACTTCACATAACTCACGACTCGAGTGACAAGATCAATTTCAACCCTCGTTGGGACTACGACCCGAGGTTCTTGCTTTCACTAGCTGGATTAAACCTCGATCAGTTTTTGGCGCCGCTGCCGGGGAGCGGTTGAAAAGATTAAGTCATTCGTCGTTCGAGACTTGTGTTTTGAAGAACCTTCTTTTAGAAGTTAACGCTTTTCATAAACATAAAAACAACTAAAAATTATAAAACCTATAAAAGCCAAAAATATTTTCTCTTTTCTTTTATAAACTTATAAAAACCAAAAAAAAGAAGATTTTGATTTCAACTTTCTTTTTCACTTGGTTTTGTTTTGNCATATCGCTCGTTCATATTTAGGTTTCGCTTCGCAAGTGGGAGTCATTCGCATTAAACTCATTGGGTGATGCCCAAGAGTGACAAACGGTGATACCGGGTAACTATCTCATGCATTGGGTGATCCCCATGCATCGGGTGACATTCAAAAATATTTATCGGTGACATGGGTGATAATTTATATCAAAAAAAATAAAATGGCCCGCAAAAATGGCTTCGTTATCATATGTTTAAAATAATTCGATGTTTAGCATTAATAAATGACATGGGAAATTACGAGGTATTACAAGAACCATCAATTATCATCCACCGAAATGGAATTATCATCCAATGGTGATATAAGTAAGACCTCTTTAACTAACTCATAAGTGCATGGAAACCAAAGGTAGACTCTAGGCTCTTTCCAAACCTTGTTTCCATCACAATGAATTAGCTAAAAAAAACTTACTTGCAAGACCATATGTACAAAAACATCAATCAAACACAAAGTTTATAACTTTCATCTTAAAACTTATCAAGAACTATTACAATACAAATCTAGTCGCGAGGATGCATTTAACGCATTACGGCATGTAAGGCCAACCCCTAAGTATGACACATAAGATTTCGTAGTGTAAAGTTCTTAATAATAATTATGTTTCACCATTATTAGTCCAATTAATTTTCTTTTCAAAAAATTACCCTTGTTATTGCTTACAACTTTGATAAACACATAACACATAAACAAGTAATTTAAAAGAAAACAAATACACAACTGATAAATAATAAAGATGAAACAATTAGCCACATGCATACTTAATTATATAAACCCAAATTAAATCAATTCTAGGTTTTATAATGTGTATAATTAACTAAAAACTTTCACTTTGCACAAGTGAGCCACATGCATCGATTACTCGATTGCGTAAGCTAAAGTTAATTAATACACCACATAACACGTAAATTGATTTTATTATACTTGGGTCTTCCCCAATTTTAGATCTATCTAACATGTGGAACATATACTTTCAATTAAAACAATTAAACAATCCATGACTAACATGCATGTTTCGTCATGGATTCATGCATAACAATTACCACATAGTTCACATAAACATGTTATAAACCTAGGGTTTCTAACCATTAATTAATCTTAATTAATTAAAACACAAACCCTAATTAGGGTTTTTTATGAAATCGACCCCCCCCCTTAAATTAGGGTTAGGGTTTTATTTTTCTTAAAAAAATAAAGAAAACCCCTAGAAACAATAACACGTGTATCTAAAACAATTAAATATATGTTTTTTATAGTTTTAGTAAGCAATTACATGTTATACATGGCTCGTGATGCCACTGTTAGAATTTAATAATCTTGTCTATCATATATTATTATTAATATCAAAGAAACACATACGCGGAAGCAAGGATCTTGTATAACACATAAAGGTTAACCAAAACATAAAGAAAACGTACCGTATGCAAATCTTGTTTCTTGAACTAATGGAAGAACAATAGATCTATGATAAACCCCTTACCGTTTTGTTTATCGATCTCTTGATAATAACTAAAGTAAGTTATTACCTCGTTCTTGTACACACAAACTCTAATGAATTAAAGATTATGCAAGTAATATGAAAACACTTTTAGATCTTGAAGACAAAATCGAAAACCCTTAGAGTTGGGGTTGTACGATCGGCCACAAGAGGAAGAGAAGGAAAAGAAAACCAATTTAGGGTTATGTGTACAAGAGTGAAAAATCAATAACCCTTGGTTTTTTATATATACTAGTTAGAAATCATTGGGAGCAAGTTAGGGCAAGGGGAGACCCCCCTTGGGTTGTGTTCGATCGGCCTATGGACCCAAGAGGTCCTTCCGGATCTTTCTTGCCTCCTAATTTCAATCTAGTCCTTCACGTTTGCATTTAACGATAGTTAGTACTTACGGTTAATAACTAACAACCGTTAAGTCCGTTTAGTGTTTAAATAATTATATATACATAACATTTAATATATAATTATTATACTTTAATTCTCATTTGTATTGTGTGCAATCCCGAGGTCTCGGGTTCGATATTAGACATTTACGTGTTAATATTTAACCATATTCCAACAATAGTAACATTAGTAGTTTCCGTGTGAGAAATGCCAATTTTTCTCACTCTAATTGGTAAAAACTATTTAAAGTACTAGCCCGTTGGAAAAAACCGAAAATAGTAATTTCTCTATGATCAAGTGATCTAGTAATACAACCAATTATTATTTGGGAAAATTCTCAAAATGTATAAAAAATGGAGGAACCGGTTTGCATTTTTTTTAATTTAAATATGTGTTTGTTTGTTTTTATAGTGTGTGATTGGGTGTGTGTTTTTGTAAGTTGTCAAAAGGAAGAAGATGGTACGTTTGGCGTGTTGCAATTTAGTCCTTGTGCTTTTCTTTTGTACTTTTTTTGTTGACAGTTTTAGTCCTTGTGGTTTTGTTTTATTCTTTTTTGTGTGTTTTTGCAAAAGTAAAAGAAATAATTATTTTAATTTTGTAACTTAAAAAGAAATGTTATTTTGTATTTTAATTTGATAATTGAAAATAGTTTATTTAAATAAATGAAAAAGAAAACGAAAATGTGGTTCCTAAAAGTTGGTGTTATGATAAGGGGTTATTTTTAGGTATTAAATGTATTGATGTTGAGTGATGTGACGCTAATATGGCGGAACTTTTTTGGTGTTACGGTGTTACCATACCTTGCCTTCTTAGATATTCGGGCGTTGATGTTTTCCTCCTCTATTTAAGGGGATGTGATTTGCACAATTTCTTTTTTATTTGTACACACGTTGTACAAGTAATTAACACGGATATAAATATGATACAATTGTCTAATGCGATAATTGAAATGTCTTAATTAAAAATAAAAGTGTGCAAATCAATTTCTCTATTAAGCCTTTTTAATAAAACAATGAGTGTTTGAAAAAAAAGGTTACGTTTACGTTAACATGGGTAAGGCCGGATATAAAACGGGTTATTAAAAAATTGAGGGGGTGTTTCTTTTGCCTCTTAGCTAAAGAAATGAGTAGGCCCCACATCTATTACTTTCTCTTAATGGGGAGAAGCTCATATTTTACACCCTCCGTATATATATGAATTAGTGGAAATAAGTAGGCCCACTACAAAAAAAATATTAAAATTATGTTTAGCGGGTCCATATCCTTAGGGTGGTGGCAACCAAGACTCAAACAAAACCCCATACCTCACCACCCACCAATAATATCATTCCACCTCATTTCATACCTCACCATACTTTTTAGTGACAACCATGATTCAACCATACCTCAACTAATTTTATTTTTTTATTTTTTATTTTCATAAATTATATTAAACAATATAATAAAAACATAAATATTTCATTAATAATTAAAAGAAATTACATAATACTTGGAGAAAAAAAACATAATTATATCTAAAAATCGATAGGCAATCCATATTTCTCCGCGTATTGACGTTTCTTGGCAAGAGTGATTTCTCGCATAACCGGATTGGTTATGTGATCGTGCGGCTCGTTATAGAACCTCAACGCCCGAATCATAGCCTTTTCTTCAGCATTAGCGAGTTGTGTAGTCATCAACTTTTCGGTCAATCCATCCTTTGCACGTTTTTTTTCCATCGCCTCCTCCAATATTTGTGTTTTCTTTGCCATGTAGCCCTCCAAGTTCTCAACAACACTATTCTTTGTCGACGCCTCGCTAACGGTCTTTTTCCCTTTTCTTTTCCGTGTAGGAGTTGTGTCGTCGTTTAGATCCGGAATAACGGTCTCAACGTTGTCATTGCTTCTAGACTCGTAGTAGCTAGATTCCGACGACTTTCTTCATTTGTCGGGTTGAGATGCCGAAGATGTTTGAACAAAACATGGTTGTTTCAACCATTTTTGTTATCCCCTAACAACCTCCCATGCTTCAAGATGAGTAAAAGTCTTTCCCTTATTTTTTTTATCGTAATCGGCCATGGCATTAGTCATGGCGTTAACATCGCCACAACCACTCTCACGAATACGTTCCTACAATTATAAAAGTGAGAGTATATAAATTAATACAAGTATATATTAAAGCAATCATATAAATTAACGCAAGTATATAGTTAAAAAATTACTTGTTAGATGTATAGACCGTTAAAGACACCCATGGCGGTATTCATATTGTTCCACTTGGTGTTCAAGCTATGATGAGTTCGTATTGTATCTTTCACGTTAACCTTGAAATGGTCCGTAATTCTATCCCAAAAACTTTTTTTACTTTGTTCATTCCCGACTTTTTTACATGTCGAGACATAAACCCACGCTTTTGTCAAAGCAACCTCTTCGGCCGACGTCCAATTTTTTTTATCCGCTTTAGTTTTTTTTTCTCTTCAACTACTTGAACGTCTTCATCATCTTCTAATATAACAAATAAATTATAAGAACTAAATTACCACAAGTATAACAAATACTAATATAACAAATAAATTATAACATATAAATTACCACAAGTATAACAAATACTAATATAACATATAAAATTATAACAAGTATATCGAATTACAAATATAATTATATATATGAATACCGAATTGTTGAGGTTGTGGTTGCGTTTCGGGAACAAAATCAACATCATCATCATCCACGTAATCATAAAGTGGTAGTTCTCGTTCAACACTTGGTTCACGACGCGAAGGACCTTCACGGTAGTCGGTGAACGGGTTGAACTCACTTGTCATTGCTATGTTGTATTGGCTAGGATGTTGACATAAATAATGCGTAAAAACGTTATTTATATTTTTCGATATCTCTACGTTTTGATGATCACAAAATGGAAAATCATCAAACGTAAGATTACTACGTAAACAAGTATTAAGCTAGTTTATATCATTATATCCAACTTAATCACTCAAGGTATGAATAAACAAGTGCTTAATACATCTCATGATCAAAGGGGTATTTAAATAATTAATACAAAGTTTATTTAATATTATATATATTTGAAAAACAATTTTGGTAATAAAGAAAAATGTTTTAATCATACTAAATATATTAATTCAAATTTTTAACCAAAATCAGTTAAGTTTTTCACCAAATAAACTTTCCCCACAAAAGACAAAGATTCTGGCCGTTACAGTAGGCCGGCCTCCTTAATTATAAGGGGCGGCCACCTTAATTTTAAGGGGACCGGCCATGAATTAAGGGGACCGGCACGCTCACTGTGTCAGATTTTGTCAGAATTTTTCCCTTATAAATACCACCTTAAATCTGGTATTTTTCCTCACCTTTTGCACGAAAATTTCAGATCTCAAATCTCTCTAAACATCTTCCAAAACACTTTGATCATTAGATTACTAATCCTTGTTTCAAGTGATTCAATCCCTCCACATTCATCCTCATCCAAAGTGCAAAAGAAGAATACTCCTTCAACAAACAAAGCCCAAGAAGTATCGTAGTGTAGTTTTGTATATTGTGTACATTACTTGTATAGTTGTGTTGTGCTTGTAATAAGTAGTGTAGTGAAGAAGTAGTATTGTGTTGTGAAGAAGGAGAAGTAGTGTTGTGTTGTGAAGAAGAAGAAGTTGTGTTGTGTTGTGAAGAAGAAGAGAAGTCGTGTTGTGTTGTGAGATTGGTTCTAGCTACGATTAGGACCCGACATTTAGCTTTGTGTCGTTAAGTCGGTGTAAGCGACGTTGTGTAAGGTTTTCTCCGCCATAAAGGAGTTTGTTGAGATAGTGAAGAAAACTCTCGAGTAGGTGACTCGGGGAGTGGAGTAGGAACAAGGAAGGTGTCCTTGTAGCCGAAACACTATAAATCCTTGTGTTGTGGTTTGATCTCTCTAACTCTTCTCATTCATTAATTACTTACTTACATTATATTAGTTTGCTAGTTAGCTATATATATAGTTGTTCATATAGTGCGAGTCTTGAATTCACATAAACTAGAATCGAA
>LBNU01035039.1:23985-51385 GCA_014162995.1 Artemisia annua
TCTCCCCAACGTTCGAAATAATTAATGCCCAACGTCTCTTTTCTTCCCAAACCGCTTCGGTGATCTTTGCCGTGAGGTATCATGCCGCTGCATGCCGTGGGACTGGCGGCGGTGTTGCCGCTCGGCATCACAACAAACCGCAGCCCATGCCGCACCACTGCTACCACCCTTAGCTAAGAGGAAAAAGAAACACCCCAAGTGCGCTTCATCCTAGTTGGACGAACAAATGGATTTATAGTAATTAAGAAAATCAAAACAAATTTCTCGTAATATAGACCACATAAAACAAGTTTGATTATGTATAATAAGTTTTTATAAGATAGAGAAGGTTGAATGAGTTTTAATTGGAAACACATAAAGTATTTATAACTTCGGCTAATTTTGTTATAACTTTTGACTATGTCTACATAATATCGTAGGTTAACTTCATTATACCATGAGTGCATAAACAATTGTTACGTAGAATAACTAAGCAACTGTCCAGTTGCTATTGACTATTTTTTTTAAATGTCTTCTACTACTATACAAGCGACAATTTTATAACTGCTTGAAACGAGTTTGCAAACATGTAACATATCCTATAAAATGTAAACCCAGATAAAATGTATGGTCAAACGTCGCCAAGGGACAAAGGACGGGAAGTATCACCTTTTAAAATAATTGAAGTAGTTCCATTCCATCAACAAATATATAAAAATTCCAACTATTGCTAACCATCGTAATCTTGAAGTAGAGAATATAGCCAATATAAATTCCAAAGTTTCGGATAATCAACCCTTGTGCTAATTATTACAATTTCAAATTAGTTTGCATACTGCTAAGTCAAAGTCTATTCGTATTTCTACAAGTGGATTCATTTAATTTTTTTATTTTTTTATTGAGTGTGTTAAACTTTTTTTTTTTTTTTTAATTTATTTATCATATGTATCACAACAAAATCTCTATACGGAACAATATTTATCTAAAGAAAAATCCATGCCATCTCAAACATCCGTTTTTTTCATCAAATAAAACAAAAATCATTTTCATCCTTTTTTTAAATTAAAATCTCGCAAACCGTTAATCGTTACGCGAAATTAATTATACTTTCACGACGAGAATTAAATTATCTTTCAATAGATATGCACTTCTACATACTTTCGACGATTTTTTTTTCTAAAATTTTTGCTCAGAAAAATCACATGTGATTTATTACTTTAAAATCACATGTGACTTGTGAAAATAACAAATTATAAGTGATTTTTCAAATCAGAAAAATAAAAAAATCACAATTGAGTTTATGGGTGGAAGTTTTACAAATCAGAAAATAACAAATCTAAAGTGACTTTTACGAAACACATGTGATTCATCTCGGCAAAAATTTTGAAAAAGAAAGTTCGTCGAAAGTATATAGAACTGCATATCTATAGAAAGATAATTTAATTCTTGTTATGATTGTGTATTTTTTGTAGCTTGAAGATTTACCATTTACAAGATATGTTATTTTTTTTGAAAAAAACCGGAAAATAGATTAAAGCTAAATGAAGGGCGATGATTGGTTGGCTTGTTCTTTAGATAATTGGTGATTGTTGCGGATCTCACCTATGCGTATCATTAGAAATATATTATGATTACTAATAACGGATAAACGGTAATTAAGTTGTGTCACGTCATAATATAGTTTTAATAATACATACAATAAACGTTATTAGACCACTTTCAAGGGTACTCGTTGGTTTGACACCGACGAGCATCGAAAACCAACACCGTTGGCACCGACCTCGGTGGTGCATCGATTTGATTTTAGTCGATTTGGGGACGAGGAAAGAGACCAGGGCCATAACCTCATTCTTCACACTTATACAACTACAAAAACAACTATTATCTAGATAATTCAACCCTAAAAGTATATTTATTGTAAATGAATTGAAATTCTGGTTCCAACTCAGATATGGAGGATCTTTTTGGCAGCGACGATTGCTTTCGATTTGCTCACAACGCTCGCTCTTGTTGATAAGTTAGATGAAGATGATCAACGAGAACCCGTTGAAAGGTCAAGGCGACAAAAAGCACTAAGAACATGCTTATTTTGGACTTTTGAAAATTTTAGGTCTAGAAAGTGATAAATCGCAGGGCGACTGGTCTATTTTGATATTTTTTTTAATGTAGTGTTCTCTTTCTTTTTATTAATTAATGTACTTTTTTTTAATTTAATTATTGTGTTAATTGAAAAAATAAATAAATAAATAAAATGATACAGAAAGAGATAGACAGTTAGAGGGGTGGGTGTGGAGCTCGCCGGAGCTCGCCAAGCCACGATGGAGCTTACTCGCCCCTCGCCACCATACCCTCTGCACTTTGCCGGAGCTCGCCAAACGTTACCTCCTCACCTGCACGGCGAGGGTGAAGATCTGACAAAAGGACCGTTGGTGGGGCCAGCAACGGTAATATTACCGTTTGTCTTTTTTTTTTTTTTTTTTTTTTTTTTGAAAAAGGCAGATCTTGTATAGTATATATATGTTAACATTTTCTCAATACTAGTTCACATACAAACATACAAACTGTGATATATAACAACCAAAAAAAATGTCTCAAAATCATAACGAAGGCGGGTATTTCACAAACCTTCTCACATCAACTCCGCAAAATTACGGGGGTTCAACAAGCCCGTCTACCCCGTCGTGACAAAATTCAAATTCCCCACAAATACCTCCATATGGTACGCAAGAGTTCAATCCGATGGCAATTTACCGTAATCAACAAATAGCTTTTCAACATGGATTCGTAAATCCTCAACAACAACTCTTTTCGGCACCTCAATTTTTTAACACGTCGCAACCTTCAACGTTTCCTTCCTCACAGCCACAACAAAACGTTGAAACACAACCGTCGGGTGCACAATTTAAAGTCCCGCAAGCACGTGAGCCGGTTAAAGGCAAAGGAAAAAAGGGTAAAAAAGCAAAAAATGTCGTCAACTTGGACGCCGATGATGACAATGAGTTTGAAGATGTAGGTACACGTGTGGTTAGGAAGTGGACTAGGGATGAAGAAAAGCTGCTTGCAGAAATATGGTTAGAGGTTTCTCAAGATAAAGACATGGGAAACGACCGTTCCGATGAGCACTTTTGGAACCAAATTGTTGAGATGTTCAATGCTCGTAATGATAATGAGCCTCGAAGGAAGAATATGCTCACGGGAAAATGGACAAGGCTTAACTCAGATTGTCAAAAGTTCAACGCTGTTTATAAACATTTACAGCGTAAAAGCGGTGAGAATGACCATGATCATCTCGACAACGCGAAGCTCAACTTTGAACAGCGCTTGGGAAGTAAAAGCTTCGTGTATGTCCACGTTTGGGAGATTTTGCGAAAGTACCCTAAATGGGAAGCCGAGGATCCTATTGACATTACATGTCTCGAGGATTTATTTGGCCCTAAGAAGCATCCTCGTCCGGAGAGAAAGAGTCGAAATTCAAAGAAACAAAAGTCGACTTCCACGTCGGAGGTAGCAAGCTCCGGTGGTAGTCAAACAAGTAGTTTTTCGGAGCAATTATCCTCAAAATATCAAGCCAAAGCCGACAGTGATATAGCCGCGAACGAAGCGCGAAGGGTGAAGGAATTAAAGGCGTTGGAGATGAAGGAAATGAAGTTTCTCCTAATAAATCCTGACTTGACGGATGACCCGGCAAAGGCCGCTATCATCCGAAAAAGACAAGCAAAAATAATGAAGATGTATGCACATGCCGATGACGATTCCGATTCCGAGTAAAATGTGTTGTTGTTTTTTATTCCTGTATTGTTTATTTTTTATCCGTATCATTTTTTTCGTAACGTTTTCTTTCCGTAATGTTATTTTTATTTATGTGTTAATGTAATTTTAATTTTAATTAAATGAATTTAGTTTATTTTGATATTTTGAATAAAAAAAATAAATTTGTAAGTGGTGGGGCCCAAATTTGTAAGTTGTACGTNGTTGTTTTTTATTCCTGTATTGTTTATTTTTTATCCGTATCATTTTTTTCGTAACGTTTTCTTTCCGTAATGTTATTTTTATTTATGTGTTAATGTAATTTTAATTTTAATTAAATGAATTTAGTTTATTTTGATATTTTGAATAAAAAAAATAAATTTGTAAGTGGTGGGGCCCAAATTTGTAAGTTGTACGTAGTTAGTTGTGAGAGTAGGGATGAGCAAAAGAACCAAAGAACCGGAACCGGACCAAGAACCGGACCGGAACCATGAAGAACCGAACCGGAACCAGAACCACTGGTTCCAGTTCCGGTTCTTGATTTTGAGATTTTTCGGTTCTTGGGTCGGGTCGGTTCGGTTCCACCGGTTCTCGGTTCCGGAACCAAATATCCAATAATTATAAAAATATGCAATTTTTTTACTTCTTATCAAAATATTAATCAAATCCTAAGTATCATAAAAAAAAAACCCTACTAGCCATCAAGCCAAACACTCTAAACCATAATCTTTAATTTACCAAAACATCCACAAATCAATAATTAATCTAAACCTAATAACATTCCAAGATCATCCATCATTATCAAAACAATGGAAGTAAATTTATATTTTATTTTTATTTGCATTTGATTAGCTTTTACATGTTCATCATGTGAAAATTGCTAGCACTTTTATTAATACATTGTTAATTATCTATCATCATCACGTAGCCACTTTTATTACTACATTGTTTATTATCTATAATCATCACGTAACCACATTGTATATTATATATCATCATTACGTAGCCACATTGATTATTTGAGTTTATTGTTTAGTTGTTAATTATTATTTGCTTAAATGTAAATGGTTGCAAATTTTTAAAAAGTTTAATTTTTTGTGTTTTTTTATTAGCTTAATAGAAAAGCGGTTCCTATATGGATAGATCCAAAAGAACCGGAACCAAAAACTATATTCGGTTTGGTTCTCGGTTCCTACTTTTCAGAAAAATCGGTTCTCGGATCCACCGGTTCCGGTTCCAACCGGTTCCAGAACCTTGCTCATCCCTATGTGAGAGAAGGGGGTTGTAAGGGGAGGTTTGTTAAGATGATGTGGCACCCCGTAGAGCCCGAATGAGGAGTTTTACCTCCTCACCACACTCACCCCTCTTAGACGCTACCATTGGCAGGTTGTGTCAGTTTGTGTATCAGTTTGGGAATTGTTAATTGATGTGACGCCTGAGATAACGCCGCTGGAAAAACAAAAAAGACACGTCAATGTTGAGAGTGGTTTAAGAAGTTCGTATGTAAAATAAGAAGAAAAAAAAAATTAGATATACAAAAGAATATATTCAAACATCACCTTTTTTTTCCTTTGGTCAATCACCACCATTATAAACATAAGCACCTCCCTACGCTTTCTCCATTTCCACAAAAATGAAAGTATTACAAGCTTACCGTATCTTACTAGTTATATTCCTTCCATTAACAAATGCAACATCAGTAGCAATTCCGAAATATGCTCGGGAAGGGTGCAATGATATGTGTGGGAATGTGAGGATTCCATATCCTTTTGGAATTGGATCAAGCTGTTCTATCAACAAATGGTACATTATTGATTGCAACTCCTCGACGCCATATCTATCTGCACTCAACCACCTGGAGGTTGTGGGTGTTGACTTGGAAAATCAGACAATCAGTGTCAATATGCAAAAGCTCTCTGCATGCAGTCAGACGACCAAGAGCATGGATCTTGCTAGTAGCCCCTTTTTGTATTCGAAATCACACAATAAATTTGTTGTGGAGGGGTGTGGTAATGGTGTCCTCTTGGGTGATCATGGTAGTGTAATGGAACAGGTCACTGTCGTTATGTAAAGACATATGACATTGATGGCTTATTTGACAAATGGAACTTCACTTGTTCTACTTGGAAGTTAATTCGTGATGATGATAACAGAGTAATACTTTATAGAATAGGTAACGCCTATTTTCCACGCTTATAAGTTATAATCCATTCTCACTCTTTATTCTTGGTGGGGTCGGTTTGGTTTGGGCCAAAAGCCAAACTCTAAACCGAAATATTCGTTTTTTACTTTTTGCACGTCTATATAACCAAAACCGATTCGTTCTTGTTGGTACGGTTTCTAGTTATATATTACATCTATCTCAAAATAAGTGTCTAATTTGACTTTTTAGAGTCAAGCTGATTTAACTTTGACTTTAACTATTTTTGTATATATTATATAATAGTTGAAGCAAAATATATGAATGAATAGAATTTTAAGTGTATTTTTAAATAGAATAATTTTTATCAAGTATTATATAACAATAAATAAATAAATAAATAAAAATTAAGGTTAAAGTTGAACCAGTTTGATTCTGAAAGTCAAATTGGACACTAATTATGGGACGGAGGTAGTAACAGTTTCAATTTGGTTTTCCCAATAACCGTTTATATTTGGACTTTACGAACTCGACCCAGTAAATGTGTTTCTTTTTCTTTGTTACTTGCAAACCGTAAGTCTAGTTATGCAGCCCCCAGCATTATAAAAATCAAAGCTAACCACTCACCGTTGATCTAGTGTCGAAAGGCTTGTGAGTTGTGACAATCATCACTAAAATATGTATGGCTTCAAGTTCAATTTCTGCTAGGTGTAACAACTCTAAATCTGCTAGGTGTAAACTACTCTGAAATGATCACGCCAATTAACTTGAAAACAAAAATGTTTACCTTATTTGAGTTTGTGTGGCGATGACTTCAAACTCCAATGATTAGTCGGCCACCAGAAACCATGATTATATAAAAATAACTAATATAAAGCTAACAAAATATTAGGGGTGACTGAAAAACCGAAAACCGAAATGGTTTACCGAAACTAAAAATCTATGTTTTGGTTTTTAACTTTTTCAAAAACCGAAAATTTCAGATTGGTTTTGGGTATTTTTTTCAAAAAACCATATCGTAATAAACGAACCAACTCTTGACTAATTAGGTCATTTTGAGCAGGAGATTATTGCATGAGGCCGGGTCTTTGGGGAAGGGTTTGATTGGCATTGAAAGATGTATGGGATCGGGGTGTTTCTACCGATTTACACCTTTTGAAATAAACGAACCGAACTGATTTTATTATTTATTAATATATATCTATTTTAATATAATTTGTTATTATGATATGGTTTTTTGAAAACTTTTATGCGTGGCTTAACAACTAAATAATTAAATTTACAAATTCATATCTTCTTTGTGGGTGGATATAAAATATATTTGTCATTAACTATTATGTGTGTGCTTAATTTGTATGTGTGTTTACTTTCGAATATATCAATACATATTCGACAATGATCATACTATGTGTGTTTGACTTGTTTGTGTATGTGTTTATCTGTAAGTCAATAAGTAGAAAGTTGAAATAACATTATTAGGCTTGAAATAACAAAAGAAATTAAAGAAGCATAAACAATTTTGTTTGCGTAAACAAGTTAGTTGTTGTGAATTAGTCAAGATGAAATATAAACGGTTAAAAATAAAATTAACCAAATAACGCAAAAAAAGAGAAAAACCAAACCGACAAAAACCGATCGATTTTGGTTTCATGTTTTGAAAAAGCCGATTATTTCAGCTCGGTTTCGCTTCTTGACTAAAACCGAACCGTGTTCACCCCACATAATATAACCAAACAATTTTATATACCCAGTAAGTTGCAAGATCACGAATCCAAAAATATTTAAAATTTTTAGATCACAAATCCGAAGCCCAATAATCCCCCATGTTGGTTGTTAAATCAAGTTGTCTAGTTGCTAGATCATAGTCCCATTTGATGGACGGGTGATTTCATGAATTTATTTAATAAATAAAAAGAAAGAGCATGTATAAAATCATAATAGAAACGATTATTTAATAATAGACATCTATGTTTTACATCAATATAAAATATCATACACAAATTAAATTAAATTGTCACTTCCGATTGCGTGTAAAAGAAGTGTAATAACATTTTATTATTTAAAGGTAACCAAATTATCTTGTAATTAACATAAAATCAAAGAAATTAAAAAAAAAAAAAAAAAAAAAAAAAAAAAAAAAAAAAAAAAAAAAAAAAAAAAACATATAAAATGTAGATGATATATTAAATACTTATATTATACTAATATCAACTTAGACAATTTGGATACATGTAATATTACACAGCAATTGAAAAAGTTTTAATCACGTATTTAAAAAAAGGAGAGTAGAAATTAGTAAAATATTTTTATTAAGACAAAATTATACTATTTTCATACAACTACAAAGTTTATAATATGTAACATATATTATCATAGTAACATACAAAAATATATAAAGAAAAAGTTTCAGACCAAGATGAATTTTTGGTAATAAAAGATATCTTACTTAACAATTAGGTAAGAGTCGTAAAACCATTGTATGCAATGCATATAATATAAGTAATATTTGAATTCATTTTCAAACAAGTACGATATATGATATTTAAATATGATAATAATGTTGATTTAGTTATTATAAGAATAAGTATATGAACTTCATCTTAATTAATTCATGCCTTATATAATTAATCACATTATGAATTTTGTGAAATTTTCAAAAAGCATTACACGTCTTACATAGCATTATATAAATAATGTTTTATGTATATAAAATATTAAATGTTTATTATCGTATTAATCGTAATCATAGACGAACATGATTAATAAAATTTTGCATATTAAAGATACGAATTAGTATGTGTTGTTACATTTTTATGTTCATTATTAAATATAAATAGCATTGAAAGTTTAATAGCTAAATGGTATAAAATAAAAAATTTGTGAACATTTTTGTAAGGTACTAAAAATTATATTTCAATTATATCCACATTTAATGTTATTGGGAAGTGCTAATATTATAGTAAATAGTTACACGGCTAGAAATATGTGAACCTATGAGGTGACACATGTATACATCTTGATATTACCATTTATAATGTAATTAATATATTTTTAGTAATTATATTAATTATATTAATTAAATAATTTATGAAATGATTAACGGTAGTTATTAGTCCGTTAGACGCAATAATTAACTTAAGGCTTAATAATTAATAAATAATGGACTTAATTGGACATAAACGCAAAACAATATGGAAGCCTAGTGGGTAGTTCAGCGGACCAATGGAAAAGAGGGGGAATGGAGAGCCCGACTTGTTGCTAAGTTATTCAAGAGGCTATATTATGTTTAGACTTGATCATTATTGGAGACTCTTGGACAACTAAAGTTAAAAAAAAAAAAAAAAAAAAAAAAAAAATGGCCCCTTCTCCTCTCTTTTCACTCTAAACCGATCGGCTATCACCCTAGGTTAGGGTATTTCGGTCGAAGTTCAAGAAGCAAGAAACACGGGTTCGTGGCTTTGATCGTGAACTTTGAAACTAGCATTCGGATAATACACGACGATGTGTAGTGTGGACTATCTGTCGAGATAATTTCCTTTAGTGATTTAAGGGTTTTATTCGTGGTTGTCAATAGAAGAACTCGATTCGTTCTTAGCTCCATTGTTCATCCAAATTAAATACAAGAGGTTAGTAAGTATTTAATTTTAAATCTTAGTATATTATACGGATCCACTTTGAGACCTAATCCGCCGCGTATATTATATGTTTATAATGATAAATTAGTACATAAATCCCAACAAATGTATCCGTTACTTCCACCATTGCATGTTGTTTTATGCATTTTGGTATATCACATTTGAAGTCATTATTTAAAAACCTTATATTATACAGGTTAACATTTAGTAACATTATATTAAATATAGAGAAAATTGCAAAAACCGCCCTTATGGTTTAGCTAAAATGCAGATACAGTCTCTGCCTTTTAAAAAGTGAAGCGATTGTACCAGTAAAAAACTCTGGATTGCATATTTAGTCTTTGGCCTAAGTGAAATAACTAAAATTCCCGACAGTTTTCCTCCTTTATTGTTTTTATTATTCATCTTGATCTTTTTCAAGATTTTTTTCCTTGTCATTTTCTATAACTTTTCAATCATCATTACATTAAATGATGTGGCAACAAGATTCCTCTATCAATAATACCTAAACAATTAGCACATCCAAATCCGAATCAAACTATTATCACCGAATTAAACAATTAATGCAAATGTATGCAAGTGCTTTGCAAATTGAAGTAGGGTGTTCACAAATTGGGTAATGCCTACAAGAACCGAAAAGCGAACCAAATCGAATGAAACCGAAACAAATTTTTAATCGAACCTAATTTTCCAAAACCAAACCGGACCAAATTAAATATTAGGTTTTAGGTTTGGATATGATTTTGGTAAAATAAAAACCGAACCGAACCGAAATCCAAATGCACATAAAGATATATATATTTTTATATAAAAAAATCCGTTAAAACACTTTCTAACCTTTCGAATCTTTCGAAAGTGCATGCACCGTCTATGTGGAGTACAATGGGTTGTCCCTGGGTTGCAGCTTTTACAAGGGCATTTTAGTCATTTTGTTTTGGACAAGGATGAAAACCGCAACCCAAAGTTTCTCACTAGGACGGTGTCTACACTGTTTAAAGGTTGAGGACGAAATTTGCAATTTGGTAAAACCACAATGATAATGTTTGCAGTTTACTCTAATATATACTTCATCCACACCATAATAAGTGTTCACATTATTATTTTAGGATGTTTCAACATAAGTGTTCACTTTGTATTTCAATCAATGAGAAGAGGTTTTAGTGAGAAGAGATTATATTTGATTAGTGAAGTATAATTAGTGAGATTTTTTATAACTTTGTACATATTTGAAGTGAATACTTATTATGAGAAGCAGCGAGTATAATTAAATCGGTACAATTAGATTGTTAAACAAAAATTGAAACCGAAATGAAATTGTCAAACTCTTTTTAGTTAGGTTGATCTATTCGGTTCGGGCTTGACTTTTATTTTGCTCACCCCAACCCAAATCATTGGCCGTCTATTCGTACGTTCTAATGTACACATGCCAAAAGTTTTTTATAGATCCAACTTTTACCATAGAACCCATCAAGCAATCTTAGGCACTCATTTCTTTTTATCAAAATAAAAAAATAAACTTCCACCCTTTTTTTAAAACTTAAATATTTCGCAAACCGTAAATCGTCAAGCTACAAAAAAATACCATCGCGACGAGAATTAAATTATCAATCTATAGACATTCATTGTTATATACTTTCGACGAATTTTTTTTTCGATGAACTTTATTTTTTTCGCCCAGAAAAATCATATATGATTCTTAAGAATCATATATGATTCGATTTTAACAAATCATATATGATTCTTACGAATCATATATGATTAAGAATCGAATCATATATGATTTTTTACGAATCATATATGATTTTTACGAATCATATATGATTCTTTCTGGGCGGAAATTAAAAAAAAAAATTCGTCGAAAGTATATAACAATGCATATCTATAGAAAGATCATTTAATTCTCGTCGCGATGGTATTTTTTTTGTAGCTTGAAGATTTACCGTTTGCAAGATATGTTGTTTTGAAAAAAAATGTGGAAAATATAAATGGGCGGCTATGATTGGTTGATAGGTTCTATGGCATGTATGGGTTATTCATAGATCTCAACTCATGTACACATTTTTATTTTATTTTGTCATACACAACCTTTTAATTCATTGACCTCTATTATTTGATGAAGGTGAAAATAGTCAAAGCCATTAAATTTAGGCCATAACATAGTTTCGTACTTTTAATTTGGTTAAATCGATTTTCTAGTACCATGAAACAATAAAGGTGGAGCATTCCATAAATTTTGATTAGCGAAATTTCACTACCCTATTCACACTTAAGAGATAAGTCCGTTAGGAACTTAACAGGAAAAGTAAATATGTAATCTTCAAAATTAATATGTTCATGGGTATAACCACTAAACGAACGAAAGTAGAAATGAGGGCAAATCTAAACTTCCCAAGCTCAAGCCTGATTCGTTTATATTTAGAAGGCACAAACTCGTTTCGAGCCTTATGCTTTTAGCTCGAGCTCGACTCGTGACATATTTTAAAAGCTTGGGATTGATTCGCTTTTATATAAGGCCTAAATGAAATAAAGCTAGAATCAGGCTTGGCTTGTTAAATACATTAGGTTCAGGCTCTTTATATATTTAATATGTATAAGTAGTACATATGCAATTATGTGTACATGGAGTATGAGTACATATATTAACGTATACATTTCTCTATTTTTTAGGCTTGCGAGCCTAATTAGTATGAAGATCAGGCTCGAACTCGTTAATTAAATGACGAGTGGCTTGGCTACAACAGTTTTGCATATAACATATTTTTTCCGTTAAATTTCTAACAGGATTGGTCGTTAACTCGTTAAGTGAGCATAGGGTAGTAGAAATTCTAAGTAGCTAAGTATCATTCTCCACCTTTAACACTTCATAATACCAAAAATCCAGTTAGCCAAATCCAAAGTACGTACCAAACTATATTTTGGCCTAAATAGACCAATACACGCAAGTCGCAACTAATTTTATGTTTTCTGTCGTTGGTCGTCATTCAGCTCTCTATGGTGGGATATTAGTGGCGCCAGTCGTTGTTGCAGCAATTATCTATGCATTGTACAAACTAATCAAGAAAAAAATAATCAGAAGACGGAGAAAGAATGTTTTTAAACGCATTAATGGTGGCTTACTTTTAAAGCTACAAGAAGAGGCTGATCCGTCCTTAGTTGATAAAACCATACTTTTCACTTCACGTGAGTTGGAGAAGGCCACTGAAAACTTCAATTATAACAGAATTCTCGGTCGAGGAGGCCAAGGTACAGTTTACAAAGGAATGTTAACCAATGGAAAAATTGTGGCAGTCAAGAAATCAAAAATAGCTGATGAAAGCCAATTAGAACAGTTCANACAAGAAGAGGCTGATCCGTCCTTAGTTGATAAAACCATACTTTTCACTTCACGTGAGTTGGAGAAGGCCACTGAAAACTTCAATTATAACAGAATTCTCGGTCGAGGAGGCCAAGGTACAGTTTACAAAGGAATGTTAACCAATGGAAAAATTGTGGCAGTCAAGAAATCAAAAATAGCTGATGAAAGCCAATTAGAACAGTTCATCAATGAAGTGGTCATTCTTTCACAAGTTAATCATAGGAATGTGGTCAAACTGCTGGGATGTTGCTTAGAGACAGAAGTTCCTCTCCTTGTTTCTGAATTTATACCAAATGGAACATTATACGACCGTATTCATGATGAGACTCACGAGTTCCCAATGTCTTTAAATATGAGATTGCAAATTGCTACAGAGGTTGCAGGAGCACTTGCTTACTTGCATTCAGCTACTTCAATTCCAATATATCACAGGGACATGAAAACCACCAATATACTTTTGGATGATAAATACAAGGCCAAAGTTTCTGACTTTGGAACTTCAAGGTTCGTATCAATGGATCAAACTCACTTGACTACTTTAGTCAAAGGTACGTTTGGCTACCTAGACCCTGAATATTTCCAATCTAGCCAATTCACCGACAAGAGTGACGTCTATAGTTTTGGTGTTGTTTTGGTGGAATTGTTAACTGGAGAAAAGGCAATTTCTTTAACTAGATTTGGTGAACATAGATGTTTGGCTACATACTTTATGTTGACTATGGAAACAGGACGCGTTATATCTATTTTTGATGCAATTGTGATCAATGAGGGTAATAGGGATGAGCTTATGGTTTTGGCTAACCTTGCAATGCGATGCTTGAATCCAGTCGGAAAGAATAGGCCAACTATGAAAGAAGTAGCAACAGAGTTGGAAACAATACGAACATCGCACGTTCCCTCTATGGTTCAAACTAATATCCAATCAGTGATGTATGGTGAAGAATTACACATGCGAACTTATGCTGAATCAACTTCGACATACTTGAGTTTCACTGATAACATTACACAATGATGCATAAAGGCCAGATTCAATTGTATTATGCGATGAATTTTTATTGTCATATAGTTGCAAAGCATATCATAGAACTTTAGGTAATCATAAATCCATCCAACGTATCAAAAAATTGTGGGATAGTGCATTGTATCATAAGGCCTTTTGTAACCATTTCGTATTCTGTGTGTCTAAAGCTTTATACTAATTTGTCATCTTGAGCAATAGATTTACTTTTGCTATCCAATGGGTTAGTGTACTGTGAAGACATGCTAATAAAGAACAACAACATATAAATTGCGAAAAACTGTTTACAAGGAAAATCACGTGAGTCTGAGAAAAAGGCATAAGACTTAATAAAGATTTAAATTAACAAACACACCATTTAACGATTTAGATACCTACATTCCACCTTTTTCATACATGGATAAATTAGCCCATCTTGGAACCATATCGATAGAGTAAGTGAGATCGTCGCTATATTCCATGTTGAGGGAGGTTAGAGCAGAAGCTAGAGACCGCATTTGTTTAAGTCTTTGCGCGGTTTCTTCGCTTGGAGCATATGGTAATAGTCTTCTCCTCTTCTTATGATGCACTATCCATTTCCTAAGTCTCCTAGAATCTGCTAGTTTAAAAATATATAATGGAAATTAAAAGTGCTTGGAACAACAAAAAAGAAAATAATGAATGACCTCAACATCTTATACTTTGCGGTTATGAGAAGAAAGTGTGAACTAACATATCAAACGATCAGAAGGGTGAGATATGTAGGATAGAACTGTAAGAACAACCATGCTTAATTGATACCTAATATATAGAACTATAGACGAGTGGCATCGGATTCACTATTTCTGATTCAGATTGCTCAAAGTACTCTGTATTTTCTTTGTGAAAGTAAGGTAACTACATTTCTATACGAATATGTGCATTTGGTGTAAAATCATACTCTATGAATTTGACCCAAAACCCAAACTCTAACACATTTCTAGGCACAAAAACGGATAGGAAAATGTTTGTGAGCCCAACATTCACTTTTCCTAAACAAGAGTCAAAAGTCAAACTGTAACTTTTGAATACAAAGCAGAGAATATAAATTTGTATCGATATTCGGTTGATTTTCATTGTCAACAGGTAGCTCTTCTTGACATCATCTTTGCCAAAAAAAAAGGTAATTTACAGATTTTTAATTAATTGGTTATGTTATCGTTTACGTTTTAGTTAATGTAATTACACCGTAAGAAGAGAATATGCGCATAAAGTGTTTGTTTAAACGAGCGTGCGGTTAATATGCCAAAGTTCTCTGAATGCGTTCAGACCAAGAAAGTTGATCTTGGTAAGAGTCCATTCCTGTTACTTGAATCATACAATAAGGTCATGGATGAACCAGTATCACTAATGTGGACACTATCAGACCGTGACAAAGATCAAGTAAGTTATTGCGATAATTATAACCCAAGAGGGTATAGACGCAAAGTAGATATGGGCAATGGCACTTCAGTGAATACTTGGAAATCTGCGTATTATGAGTTCTACGAAGGAACTCCTTATTTACGAGATGGATGTGAAGGTATGTAATTTATATATAACTACTGCTTCTTTGTTTGTTTTAGAGTTCTAACATGGACATTTCTCTTATAGACTATCCTACAGTTACGGAAGAGTGTGCAAGGTGCGAGGATAGTGATGGCTCCTGTCACTATGATACCATATATGACGTTGATGGCTTAGTTTACAGTCAGAACTTTACTTGTGATTTTGTATGGAGATTACAATACCGATGAAAGCAGATCAAGCAAACCATCCATGGTTGTTCTTATAGCCATAGGTAACTTTTCTAGGCTATAATTGGCTTTTACGTATGTTAGCTATATTCTGGGCGAATTGTTAAAATTTGTGTAACAAAATTTGTACAGAACTCATAGCCTAGCTAAGCAGATTTTATATGGCCCAAATCACTTCTTGAGAATTTCCATTTTGTGTTGGTCTTCATTCAGGTGTTGGCATAAGTGTGGGGTCACTTTTTCTTGCCGCAATCATCTATGCATCCTACAAACTAATCAAGAAACCGATAACCAAAAGGCGGAGAGAGAGTAGTGTTTCTAAACACACTAATGGTACTTTACTTTTAAAGCAACAAGAAGAGGCCAACCCGTCTGTTGTTGATCAAACGTCACTTTTCATATCATGTGAGGGAGAAGGCCATCGACTACTTTCACGAATATAGAATTCTCCCTAGGAGGTCAAGGTACAATCTGCAAACAAGTCAGTGTGCGATCACACATGGCCTCTGAATTCTGAGGGCCTATGGTGTGTTGGACCCTTGCTTTGTACTTCACAGGTTTCTTTCAATTATGTAACTTGCTCACTTCGGTCTGGATGAACAAGGGTGTTTGGAACAGTCGACTTGCAACAGAAAAATACACAAAGTTTGATAATATAAACTCTGTAATATGTATATATTGATTGATTGAATGTTTACAGAATTTATAGACCTATTTATACTAATGAATCGTTGCCTTCATGAAGAGACACAACGATTCTATAAAACTATATGACACAACTTTTCTAAAACGTTGTAACCTAACTAAACAGTTTATACCGTTATCCTAATAAACCCAACCCAGTACAATGGGTCGGTTTATACCGAATCTTACAGAATACATAATATAAAATACACTAAACTACCCTTAATATTTACTTCTATAACATTAAGGTCCACATTCACCCCCCTAATGTTATAGACGCAAATCGAATCTTCATTACTTGTCTTCACAACAATGTTGGTTCATCGTCAGTTTCATAAATGAGATGTGCTTGTTTCTCCTTGTCTTTCTTCTTCCATTTGGTGCATGCCTTTGCGAAATGTCCATGATCACCACATTCATAACACCTTAGTTTGCTTTTGTCTATGCTTCCACGACTAGTACCTTCTCCATTGCTACTTTTGTTTTTGGTGAAGTTTCTTCCATGTCCTTTACCACCTCCTTGATTACTTGAATTTGCAAATAGAAGTTTGTTTTGATAATTGTCTTCTGGTTCGTCTTGGCTTTTAAGTCGTTCTTCAAAAGCTGTTATTCTTTTGGTTTTCTTTGTCTTATCTCTAAATTTGATCCCTGATCAAATTTCCTTTTTTCTTCTCTGAAATACTCGACCCTCTGATCGGTTTCTATCTCTTCTCTGCGTTATTAAGAACTCAAGAACATTCTTAGTTCTACTTTTGTTCCATGCTGTATTAACTGATCCTCTGGTGAGTTTCTTTCTCTTCTCTATTCTCTTGATTCATTCCCTGAATCAATCGGTCTTTGTCTCTTCTATGCGTTGTCAAGAACTCAAGAACAATCCTTGTTGTACTCTTGTTCATTCCATGTGCTCCATCCTTAACTGCACTATCTTTCTGGCCTGGTGGGTCCTTGGCTTCTGCAACATACTGCTTTCTCCCACTTCTATTGGCTTTTCACCCCAAGGAACTTTTGCAGTTTCATGGCATATCACTATCAAATTAATGAACCTCCTACAGCAATCTGTTATTGCCTCACTATCTTCATTTGTTCTTGAACCTTTCCAGTTTAATTAAAGATCGATTATAAAGGTTCAAGAACAGAATTCATTATATACAAAAGCGTGAGTATGTGTGTCGTGTATTTTGTTCAATAGACATGTTTGATTCGAACGTAGAAGATCCGGATGGGACCAACATGGTGCACATGGAATATTTTTAGGGCCTCAAAGTTTACGTACTTCAATATGTGAGATCTTAAATGGACTGGTTGTATATAATTCAGCTAAATATATAGCAAAAAGATAAATGTCGCTCCAATATCTACTCCAAGGTGTTAATATAGGCGAAATGAACATTAGGATGATATATCTCTGGTTGGTACATAGTCTGAATATGCAGGGGAGCCCTTCTTATTCATCGTTAGGTTTGACCAACTTCTAAACCATGCAAATATTTTTAGTTTCTATACACTTTGGATCGGACAAATTGGATTAACTGGATTATATGAGTCTAGCTAAGTTCTTGCTGCAAAGGTCTCGAGGGCACGTTGAAATATAGTGTGGGATTTGATATTGATGGAAACAACTCTTAATGAAAATATGAGATTCATTACTATTTTTAGTTTTTCAAACACTTATTCATTGCTATTTCTTTTTGCTAATGTACATATCCCACATAGAAAAACTTATTGACTATTGCTCTAACTGCTCGGTCTGCTCCTTCAAAAGAAAAGAGTAATCATAAGATTGAAGTTACAAAACTTTTAACTATTACTACATACATTGTCACGGAACAGTTTAATGTATGAGAAATGATATCTATCAAAAATGATATTTTGAAGAAAACAATACTGCAAAAAACGTGATTAAAATTATGCTCAAAGAATGCAAGAAAGATAACACTTTTTAAGTAGTTCTCACCAAATTCTAAGAGTATTCCAACTTTTTTTTAGGCTTGGTTTTTGGTTTTCCAGCCTCATTTGTAGTAATTAGTCATTCTTTGAAGAGGCTCTCGAAAGAATGAGGGACAACCCTCTCTACAAACGCATGTTAGTTGAAGGATGGTGGCGCTCAAGATATCAAAGCTAGATATCTGATGAAAGCCAAATAGAGCAGTTCATCATTAAGTGGGTGCAGCTGATTCTTTCCCAGGTAATCATAGGAATGTCGTCTAACTATTGGGATGTTGCTTAGAGACTGAGGTTCCTCGATCTGCTTGTTTCCGTGTTCATTCCAAATGGGACCTTCAACATTGTATTCACAACGATTATAGGGACGACTTTTCCAATACAATTAGTGATGACAAATGAGGCCCACTTTTATTCAACACAAAGACTTACGATGAGTGAGCCATAGCAACTTAGTGATGACAATGTCGTCCCTAATAATTTCTCATGTTTCACCAGATAATGTTATCATTTAATAGAAGAATTTGGTACAAACCTTATATCATGTCCCTTTTTTAAATAAAAGAAGATCAATTACAATTGATATTCTCAAGGCTTTTGCGTCATGATCATTCCTCATATATCATGGTCCTAAAAGATCGGATGCGCTCATTATTCTTGCGTACTATATGCAGTTCTAGTATTTCAAATCTATTTAGAACTTTTCTTGTCGCGATTGAGTAGCTAGTCTCTACCCAATATGGTAGTTTTAACGCTGTTTACTGTTGCAAAATAGAATAAGTTAAAACAGCGGTCCATTTGTTCTTAAATATATTTCTTTTCTGCATGCCTTCTACTGATTTAGAAGCAACACTCTTTTTTACCGCTAAAAGAAATTACAGGTTTAACCGATTTATGAGAGAAATTTCTAGTTTATTGGTTAGAAACAATATAAATCCAAAGAACACTTCCAAGGGACAAGGACTTGAAATAATATCTTTTGAAGTAGTTCCACCACCAAATAAATGCAACCAATAATGCTGACCATCGTAATCTTAAAGCAAGGGCTACGCTTGCGTTGTAAGAGTGGGAGGTACGCTGGTGTAAAGGGTAATGCCAAACCACCCGCCCAACTTTTCCAATGGCTCACAGTATCGTGGTTGGTGCCATAGGAACTCGGCTGGTAAATACCAGCCACCGCCATAGAAGTTTTGCGCAACACTTTTTGCCATCGTCAGCACTCACCACGGTGCCCAGTGCTCTAAGCTAACGCCAAACCACCAGCCCAAGTCTTCCAACGGCTCACGGTACCATGGTTGGTGCCAAAGGGTCTCGGCTAGTAAATCTAGCCGCCGCGGTTGATTTTTGTATGTGTTTGTGTGTGTTGTATTTGTGTATTTAGTGGGGTATGTGTGGACCAACGGCACCACTTTTGCTTATGGCACCACATTTGTATGAGGGAGGGGGTATTTTGGTGCTGTATGAAGATCTCGTGCCATAGAAATTTTCAATGATGTGGCAACACATTTTGCCAACAGCACCAGGGTACCCAGTGAGAGTAGAAAAAGTATCCCCTCTATTACATCCAAAGTATGGGACTATCATGCACGACGTAGACTCGTGGTCTACAAATTCCTCGCTACACAACACCAACTAATCAATCATAGCCACCATTATAAACATAAACACCTCAATCAATACACTATTTATGTTAACAAACGTGAGGTTACTTCAAGCTTACCATATTTGACTAGTTATCTTCCTTCCATTAACAACATCAACAACAATAGTATTTCCTACGTGGCAAAATTAAGCATTTTTACTGATTAATGAAAATCAAAATTGACTTCAATTTGGTCAAACCCATCTAGTTTATCCAACAAAATAAATATGTATAAAATAACATGTGTCACTTTGTACAATAACATAAAAAAATGGAGAGCAATTAATAAAACTTTAGTTGTTAATATATTAAATAATTATATGTACTTATCAATTTCTATATTTTTTAATAATTTCATGAATTTAATGATTTTTTTTTTTTTTTTTTTTTTTTTTTTTTTTTTTTTTTTTGAAAAAGGCAATAGATTTAAAGAAGCACATGTAACACCCCAAAATTTGGTACAGTGGAAGACTATTCAAGCTTTCGAGGTGTCACGGGTTTAGTATGCATCACAAGTCATAAAGAACGAGATAATGTAAACATAATTTAAAATAGAACCATTCATGGTTTTTATGTTTACATTCATCCCAAATATCCAAAGTAAGGCCCAAAAATATAAGTTCAAACATAGGTCCACAACATATTATCAGAGTTTAGAATAGATCCTTTAACCAATTCGCCTTGTCAAGCACGCTTCAAAAACAAGCATCTTCCAACATCCACTTCAATTACCTGAGAAAACGCGCTACATAAGGTCAGCTTACGCTGGTGAGATCGATAGTTTAGTTCAAAACATAGTGTACAATTCAATANGCAATTCAAAACCCTATAGGCGAACACTATAGGCAAACATCATAATCTCATGGATACCCTCCGCAATTCAAAATCAACATAGTCTACCGGCATAGCAAGTTTTTAATTTCAAACATCACAATTCATCCACTTAAAACAATTTGCACGTTTTCTCACCCCAAGTTTAGAAAAACAATATTCAAGAGTAAGAGTGGCGCTATACCTCACCTCAGGTCCAGCAAACAGCACAAGAATCAACAGAAGCACATAAAGTAAAAACTATCGGGCAACGGCGACTACTGACTCGGCACTACCTAATAATATCAATACGCTTCAGTATACTTCTCAAATAAATATTTCCCAAATCCCGAACGTATCCCATTTCCATTTTCAAAAACTCTTTCATATCTGTTTTAATGTTTGGTATCCATGTGTGCGTATGTAGTGTCGACTCAACAAGACTCGAGTGAACTCACGCTTCCTAAGCATTCCACCAAATAAAACCACAACAATCTACGTGACAAGCCCTTATAGCCTACTAAGTCATCAAATCATATTGTCGAAGCTTATTGAACTAGTCACCCCAATAAATTTCACCATGCATACATCTCACTTATCCCTCCAAAACTATATCACCACCTAAGGGGTCGTAGGATATGTTATCCATCATTAAATCTTTCCGACGTACTTAACGAGTTCTCATTAGATTCGTTAATTACGTAAGCTAGACGTATTAATGTCAAATATCCGTAACTCGCAATAAATAGCACAATGATTACTTAGTTATCTCTTATGGCACTACTAGGTTTACGTGCCCTCGAAACATGTGGTAACTCATTTATTATAAAAACTCTCATTTTAGTTATTAACTTCATTTTAAACCAAAACCAACAAGTAAAATACTTGTTATTATTTATTTTCTTACATGAAAACTTTTACATTATTTTTGTTTTCCTCATTTCTTATATATATATGCCTACATATGTATATATACATGTTTTTCGAGTTATCTTAAATTTAATTTGAGTTACCATTCGTTTCGAGTCACAAGTCCGAGTCATCACTTCTCGACTTATTTGTAACACCCCCAAAATCTGATACAGCGGAAGACTATTCAAGCTTTCGGGGGGCTACGGGGATTGGTATCCAAGTCAAGACATAAAAGAACGAGATAAAGTAAACATAAGTAAAACACAACCACAAGGGGTTTTGAGTGTACATTCATCCCAAATTTATCCAAAGTAAGGCCCAAAAGTAATAAACGTAGGTCCACAAATACATATCAGAGTTTTAGAAAAATAGATCCTTAGACCGCATTGCCAAGCCAAGCCTCCAATCCAAGCATCCAAAATCATAACTTAATTACCTGAGAAAACGTGCTAAAAGTCAACTTTCGCCGGTGAGATCATAGGTTTGTATTCATNACATTCATCCCAAATTTATCCAAAGTAAGGCCCAAAAGTAATAAACGTAGGTCCACAAATACATATCAGAGTTTTAGAAAAATAGATCCTTAGACCGCATTGCCAAGCCAAGCCTCCAATCCAAGCATCCAAAATCATAACTTAATTACCTGAGAAAACGTGCTAAAAGTCAACTTTCGCCGGTGAGATCATAGGTTTGTATTCATAATTCAATCAAGTGGACATATACGCAAAAACGCTTGCTAGCTAGACTAGGCCTCAATTCACAACGCAAAACCCTATAGGTGCACACTATAGTCCAACAACCAAATCCAATCAAAATCAATCTGTATGCGTAAGAATACGACATACCCACATGCGTAAGAATACGACATGTTCAACTTACCTAGTTCTAGACTAGGCCTCGTTGTACAGCTTACCTAGTTCTTGACTAGGCCTCGCTCCATAGCTTACCTAGTTATTGACTAGGCCTCGCTCCATAGCTTACCTAGTTCTTAACTAGGCCTCGCCCTCTATCCTACCTAGTTCTATAAGCATAGCAAGTTTTAAAAAGAAACAAAAGCGATAATAGTCCACATAAAATAATTTGCACGTTTCTCACCCCAAGTATTGAAAACAAAGTTCAAGAGTAAAAGTGGGGCTATGACTCACCTCAGGTCCAGCAAACAGCACAAGAATTTAATAGAAGCACATAAAGTATCAACTATCGGCAACGGCAACTACTGACTCGGCACTACCTAATAATATCAATACGCTTCAGTATAATTCTCAAATAAATATTTCCCAAATCCCGAACATATTCCATTTCCATTTTCAAAACCTCTTTCTCATATTCGTTTTAGTGTTTGGTATCCATGTGTGTGTGTGGTGTCGACTCAACAAGACTCAAGTGAACTCACGCTTTCAAAGAACTTCACCAAATAAAACCGCAACAGTACGTGACAAGTTCTCATAGTCTACTAAGTCATCAAATTAAATTGTTGAAACTTATTAAACTAGTCACCCCCAATAAACTTTACAATGTATTCATCTCACTTATACCTCCAACACAACATCACAGCCTAAGGGTAGTAGGATATGTTATCCATTATTAAATCTTTCCGACATTCTTAACGAGTTCTCATTAGATCCGTTAACTACGTAAGCTAAATGTATCAATGTCAAATATCCGTAACTCAACACTTATCGGTCCAATAAATACTACCTTAAATACTATTCTTCGTTTTGCGTGCACTCGAAACGTCTAATAATTCACATTTAATAAATGTTTTATATTTCAAAAATCTTTCCATTTTACTTTAAAACGTTCCCTTTTTATTTACTAGTTCTCGTTAAATATTAAATAACTTGAATTCGTTAGTTAATATTTAATGTTAACTTCGATTATTTACTAACTTATTATATATACATATTTTTAACACATGTATATATTATAAGCTCATATGCAAATGTTACTTACTTTACGAGTTATTGTCCGTTTCGAGTACACGAATCCGAGTCATCACTCTCGGATTATCATTATAAGTAATTATTGTCAACAAGTCTAAATATGTTATGAATCCATGTCACGGCGTTGTCAAAGTCAACTATTGACTAAAAAGTCAAAGTGATCTCGATGTTGCCCAAGGTTCACATTTATTATCATGTTATGTCATAAATGCCTACAAGTCTCACCACACTAAACAACTCCAAAATCTCAATATCCGCAACCAACTTCAATACTCGTGGCCGACTACGGCTCACGTCTAACCTAACTCCGTCAACTAATAACATCACAACCTCATAACCCTTCATCGAATAAACAACTCCAAACAACAACATCAACGCCAAATCTCTTTCCCGTCGACAAACACAACAACGACACAACAATACCAACAATCCCTTGCCGAGACTATTAAGGGTCTCGGCTTGCTTTCCCGTCACCAATTCTAAACCAAACGGACCTTATTAGTCCTAAAAATCTCTACAACCACAACATGTTACTTCAAAATCATAACCAACTCCACAAGTTTCTGTCCTAATTCTACGGCTAAATCCATTCGGCCTCAAATCGAATCCGAACCCACAACAATAACAACATGTGCAACACTAACAAGAACAATAAACAACAACAAGAACAAGAACGATCAGAACATCAATAAAAACAATGATAACCTCAACAAGAACACGACAACAAGGACAACATCAGGGGTACCATGAGCTAAGCTCACGAGTTGCTCGACTCAACACACGAGACACGACACAAATCGGATACCAAGCTTATTTATGTCACGTTTTTATTAATAAAAATCATTTTCCCAAATATTTTCAACAAGAATAAATCAAAACCCATTAAAATATACACGGTGGCTCACGGGTTTACTCACACCGAGACACACACACGTGGGTGTTTCGGTGTTACTCACCTTCTTGACCTCGAGAATACACGGATCTATCACAAAGAACAAAGATGGTGGGGTTTGATGCTCGAATGATATGAATTCGTGGTGTTAGAATTTGTTTTAGGGCGCGTGTAACATGTCACAAGAAAGAGGGACTCATAAGGAGTCTGATGGTGGTGGCGGTGTTGTGTTGTGGCCGGCGGTGATGGTGGTAGCAGGGTGGCCGGCGGCGGCTAGTGAGAGAGGTGGGAGATGAGTGAAAAAGATGGAAATGATATATGAAAAAGGAGGGTTAGGTTTTTATCTCCAGAAATTGCAAGATGGTCCCTGCGTTTTATGTATTTTCAAAACCGATGCCAAAAACATAGACTTACGGTGTAAATTTTAATAAACTCTCCCGAAAATACATACTTTTATTCATGAAATTCACTAAACCTCGTCAACAAAATTTTTAATCGCCACCCTTTACTTTAAATACATTTTTCCATTAACTTTGATAATAAACACGTTTAATACAACAAAATATACCCATTTCTCGTTAAATTCCCGACTCTCACTTCCTGAGCCCGTATTTGTTATCAAAAATTTTCAACACGCGTTTATATGTGCGCCATCATTTTTAAATAGGTTTTCCCATAAAACGTGACTATAAATACGCCTCTATTTATTCTGCGTAACAAAACTTTATATATATATCGCATTATTAGGTTCCTAGTGCCAGAGTCGAAGTAGTGCCTAACTTAACGCCATAGAAACGGTCTAACGACAAATATTCCGCACAATCAATTATCAAATCTCGTAATTTCTGAAAACTGTTTCAATAAAATTTAACGATTCATTTTTAAATAATAAAACGACTTTCAAATCCGGTTTTCAAATTTACCAGTTGTCACATTATTATATTATCTTAAATGCCAATAGCCTAAATAAATCCACTATCCATGTTCCGGCATTGTCGGAGCCAACCGTGACTAGAAAGTCAAGGTGACACCAACTTTGCACAAAGTTCAAAAGTTATACTAATTAATCCCATCTCACGTAACAAGTCCACAATACCCAAAATCCACAATCACAACTTCAATAAATCGCGGCCGTCTACAGCTCGCGTCTATCCTATCTCCGTCCACTAATATCCGTCACAACAACAATTATAACCACTTCAACAACTATCTAACTACAACAATATTTGGCCGAGACCTCCTGGCCTCGGCTTTCCCATTTCTCGGCCATAACAACCCAACAACAACAACTAAAGCAACAACAAAAAAATCAAATACCAATGACAACATGTCTCGCCCGAGATCCTAGTGGTCTCGGCTTGGTTCCACGGCAATCCACGACAACCTACAACATCAACTAGTTACCATAACCAAAAATCCTCCAAATCCTAATTCCTATCCACAGCTAAAACCACTCGGCACCAATTCTTACCAAATCCGATTTCAACAATAACTAATATCACCAAGAAAACAAGACCAGGAACGTCAAGATACCATCAAACAACAACAAAAGAAAAGCATCAAGAATAACGTGAGATCAAGAAGAACAATAACAAGCACGACACCATGAATACCGTGAGAATAGCTCACGGGTTTAAACACACTCGACACACAAAACACACACGAACACGATACCATCTTATTTTCATGTTTTTATTTTCAAAAATCTTAAAACCCATTTCAAATAAACCATAATCTATATTTTTCACCATTTTGACTCGTTGACCTAGTCAAACTAGGCGTGAAACGCGTTTCTTTACCTTTTTCAATCGATCTACTCACGAGATGTACTAGTGATGGTGGTGTGATGGTTTTTGGGCGGCGGTGTAATAAGAAACGAGGTGGTGGTGTTAGCTTGGGGCGCGTGCAGTGTATCAAACGAGAGAGGTACTCACAAGGAGTCGAATGGTTGTGGCGGTGTTGTGTTGTAACCGGCGGTGATGGTGGTAGCAAGGTGGCCAGCGGCGGATAGTGAGAGAGGAGGGAGGTGAGTGAAAGAGGTGAAGTGATATATGAAAAATAAAAGGGGTAGGGTTAAAAGGTGGTCCTTACATTTTCTATATTTATAAAAGAGGGTGCCAAAACAAGGACTTGCGGTGAAATAATTAGCAAACTCTCCCAAAAACGCATACTTTTATTACAAAAATACCAAATTAACATCGTCAACATAATTTTTAATTGCCACTATTCACTTTAAATACATTTTTCCATTAAATTTGATACTAAACACGTTTACAAAAATAAAACGTAACTTTTTCTCATTAACTCCCGACTCTCACTTCCCGAGCCCATATTTGTTATCCAAAAATCCTCAACGCGCGTTTATATGTACGCCATCAATTTTTAAATAGGTTTTTCAATAAAACGTGACTATAAATACGCCTCCATTTATTTCGCGTAGCAAAACTTTATATATATTTCGTATTATTAGGTTTCCTTGTGCCAGAGTCGAAGTAGTGCCTAACTTAAAGCCATAGAAATGGTCTAACGACAAATATTCCACATAAATAATCAACAATACGCATCACATTCAACACAATCAGTCACCAATTCCCATAATTTTGAAAACCGTTTCAATAAAATTAACGATTCATTTTAAATTATATTCCGGCATTGTGGAAAACTAGAATGGGGGTTGAATAGTTTTAAGTCTTCTTCAATCTATAAAACTTGGTTTCAAAATATTAATTCGAGTCTTATTGAATTGTTTGTTTAAAAAGCCTTTGATTAGAGTTAAGTATAAAAACAACTATATGATCTTATATGTGTGTCCTTTTAGGTTTATTATAAAAACTATGTTTAAGAAAACTTAGTTTAGTTTTAAAGTCTTGTTTACTCTTAAAACTTTGATTCGATCTTATGTGAACTCAAGTCTTGAACAATATGAACAACTATATCTAGGTATGAAA
>LBNU01035039.1:66106-94753 GCA_014162995.1 Artemisia annua
ACTCTCCTTATAGTTCCTTTAAGATGAGCCGAGTGATGACTTAAGAGGTTTTGTGTGTTTGAAAATTAATATAATTCTCAAACTTTTTTGACGATGGGATATGGGATAAGTGCTAAGTAAAAATTTTGATCATTTCTCGATTTGTGCGTGTCATTCTTGAGCAGGGGCCATGCTATTCTTCTCTGTATCGTTCCAATTTTATCAGATGGCTCCGAAGGTGAAAAAATAAGTGCTAAGTATATATTTCAAAAACACAAAAGGTGAAAAAATGGATCACTTTTGATTTAGGTGTAGTGGCGGAGACAAGAGAGGATAGCGTAGGCACATGCCAATTTAGTGAAAAAAAATATTGTACTGTAATTTTTAAATCCTCCCCCCCCCCCCTTTTAACGAACAGATTTGTAATGTTGTTTCTAGAAATTTTCTTTCGGCTATAACTTTCTGGTTCCACCTGTGTTTACGTGAGATTTTTAGCCAACTAGTTATAGAGGGAAATTACACACCAACATATTTTACCAGAAATAGAAATGAAAATGCAAATTATAGAAAAACATTGTCTTCTAAAGTGCAATTATCATCATTTTTAATTTAAAGTGGAGATTAATATTCTTTCAGGTATAAAAGTGTATATAACTAAGTTTGGCGACACATATTGGTTAACTTTTGTCCATTTTGACATATATTTCATCAATTATATAGTGCTCGTTTTGGAATTTTGGATTTAAAATCATACAATATTTAGAAAGTAATTTATGTTCTCTCGGTTACAAAATTGTAAGAACTAGTAAATCTTTTTGTTCTCGCGCATTATCTTATTGCAATACTTTATATCGTATTTCAATTACTGAAACAACTTTTTATCTCATCTATATCCATGTGAGAAGATGACAAAAAAACAAGTCATTAATCAAACTATATGTTTCAATATCAAATTTCAAATGTGTTGACCTACGTCTAAGCATTATTTAGACACTACGATCAAATAGTATATCTTCTGGTTTATTTGAAATAAAACAGATATATTAAAAGTGCTGCATGACTTGTCTAACAACGAAACTTAGGGGGTGTTTCTTTTTCCCTTAGCTAAAGAAATAGGTCCACACAAGTATTTAATAATGATTTTTTTTTTATGTGGAGCCCACATTTTTCCACTAATACCTCTATATCACCAAGGCATATAAATATGATCTCCCCCCATTAAGAGACTCATATAGAATGTGGGACCCACATAACCTTAGCTAAGGAAAAAAAAAAGAAACACCCCCTAGATATCGCTTTCCACAAAAAACTGATTTAAACATACACTCTAAATGATATTAAAAAATAGCTAGAAGCACTAAACAAACTACACTACTCCAAGCTCAGGACCGAGCAATAAGCTCCCTCAACTATCCATGACCCAACTGATTTAACCAAATGATCACACAACTGATGAAATCACAAAACCGAGAACTCGTAACTACCCATCTAGCACTTTTGACCCAAAAATTTTTAGCTCTCATAGTATCCCTTCATTTTTGACTTGGCTTTTTCCTCTCGTATAGCTGCGCGTTCACGTCGCTCTTCTAGTAGGTCTAGATCTATGCGCCGCTCGTCATCGTTGGTAGCTGTATTAACCTCCGCGGTGCGGATGGTTGGCATTCCGATTTCAGCGGGTATGACGGCCTCTGTACCGTACACTAAGGAGAACGGGGTGTCCCCGTTGCTAACTTTAATGGTTGTACGGTGTGCCCAAAGAACATGGGATAATTCTTCTACCCACCTTCCTTTGTATATGTTCATACATATAAAAGGAAGTCCATGTTTATGTACTTGGCGTATATTATACTTTGTCAAGCATTTTATATTTATCCATAACATGTTGTTCGCGTATGGTTCATACATCCAAAAAATTAGATGAATGTATTATAATTAAGTATGAATACTTATTCCCAAATCTTATGCGAAAGTACATTGACTTGGTTTTAAAAAATCATAGGTATCTATGTTAATTACTTGCCGTATTAAAGAATCAAGAATTTTCATTTCTTGTGTTGTTAAACGCGCACAGTGTGCCTTATCGCGTGCCTATCGTGAGGTGCGTAAGTTGCTTGCGTCAACGTCTTGAGCGCAAGTTGTTTAACAAGGATACGTGACCCATAAGTTGATGGGTTTGCAACCCTCTTACTCAACAAGTTAATTGGTAGGTTAACTTATCCTTTTTACCAACGTGGGTATTATGTAGTGCATGCACGCCGCGTGGGCTTAAAGGTATCGTGACCAACACATTGAAATATAAACAGTATTTAAATAACAATGTAAAGAAAGTTTTCATCGCGGAGTTAGCTAGAAACCGCGAATGTTTTATTAATACTTGCAAGTTTAAAAAGAGAACATACTTATCTATGTAAGAGAAATAAAAAGTAGATTACATGGATCTTTATTGAGGCACGTACTAAAGTGCTTGTCCATGTTAGGCCGTAGCCTATTCTAAAGATAGCATCGTTTGAGATTGCGAACATTCCATGTTCGCTGTAACTCTTGCCCATCCTTATCGCGTAACCTGTACGCGCCATTCCCGAGTGCTTCTGTAACCTCGTAAGGTCCTTCCCACTTGGGTCCCAGCTTCCCTGTGTCCTCGATGCGGCTTGAGTCGTTTTCGCGGTATGCAAAGTCGCCTGGTCTGAATGAAGTACTGCGCACTTTGGCATCATAGTATCCCTTCATTTTTGACTTGGCTTTTTCCTCTCGTATAGCTGCGCGTTCATGTCGTTCTTCTAGTAGGTCTAGATCTATGCGCCGCTCGTCATCGTTGGTAGCTGTATTAACCTCCGCTGTGCGGATGGTTGGCATTCCGATTTCAGCCGGTATGACGGCTTCTGTACCGTACACTAAAGAGAACGGGGTGTCCCCGTTGCTAACTTTAATGGTTGTACGGTGTGCCCAAAGGACATGGGATAATTCCTCTACCCACCTTCCTTTGTGTTTATCCAGGCGCATTTTTATTCCCTCGCCCAGACTCCTGTTCGCGCGCTCCACCAGGCCATTGGTCTGTGGGTGTGTCACCGATGCAAAGTGTTGCGTTATGTTCAGTTGCTCGCACCAATCTTTGAATGGATTATCTGCGAATTGTTTCCCATTGTCTGAGATTATCTCCCCGGGTAGTCCGAAGCGACATACGATGTTATCCCATACGAATCGCTTCACTTGGTTACCCGTGATTGTTGCGACTGCCTTTGCCTCAATCCACTTTGTGAAGTAGTCGATTGCTACAATGAGGTATTTTACTCCACCCGCAGCGACAGGGAAAGGCCCGGCGATGTCTATCCCCCACTTGTAGAATGGCCATGGTGATGTTATGGGTGTTAGCTCATGTTGTGGTTTGCGCGGTATTGGCCTATGCACTTGGCAATCGCTGCATTTGCGCACTAAGTCCCTTGCATCTCTGTGCATAGTGGGCCAGTAGTATCCTGACCTTAACGCGCGCGCCACAATGGAGCGTGGTCCTGAGTGCATGCTGCACGAACCAGCGTGGATCTCTCGGAGTACATAGTTAGCTTGGAGGGGTCCCACGCACCGTAGCCACGGCTGTAGGAACGAGCGCCTGTATAGGATACCTTCCCGAAGTTCAAACCGTTGTGCTGTGCGGCGTATTCGTCGAGCCTCATTCTTCTCTTCGGGTAGTTTTCCTTTTTTAATGAAGTCCACAATGGGGGTCATCCACGTAGGGCCGTCTTCCTCTATGATCGTGGATACTTCCATCTCGGAGATCGACTTGTCCTTCAGGATTTCAACCAATACCTGTTTAGACAAGTGTGCGAAGCTTGTGGACGCAATTTTACTTAGTGCGTCTGCTTTTTTGTTTTCTCCTCTCGGGACTTGTTTGATCGTGAATCTGTCGAATCCTTGGATCAAGGATTTTGTTTTCTCAAGGTATTGGATCATGTTGTCCTCCTTGGCTTCGTATTCCCCTGATACTTGATTGGCTACTAAGCGAGAATCGACATTTGCTTCTAGGTTACGTACACCCATTCGCATTGCTATTCGAATCCCAGCTATTAGTGCCTCGTATTCTGCCTCATTGTTTGTGGCGGTGAACTCAAAACGTAGGGCGTACGTGAATTCCATTCCCTCTGGATTTGTAAGGATGAGGCCTGCGCCTGATCCATCTACGCATGATGACCCGTCCGTGAACAGGATCCATGGCTCTTGCAACTCCACCTTTGGTGTTTGCGTTGTCTCCTCGCTTTCCGGTTTCTCGATGATGAAGTCCGCGAGTATTTGCCCCTTGACTGCGGTACGCGGCCTGTAGGAGATGTTATATTCTCCCAATAATACGCTCCACTTCTGTAAGCGGCCGGATGCTTCAGGTTTGGAGATCACCTGTTTGATGGGTTGGTCTGTGATGACCACGATTGGGTGTGCTTGGAAGTACCTGCGCAACCGTTTGGCTGCGAATACCAGTGCTAGGACCAATTTTTCCATCGGGCTGTAGTTAATCTCCGTCTTCTTGAGTGCCTTGCTTACGAAGTAAACAGGTGTTTGCACTGAATCCCTATCTGTTAATAGTACCGCGCTCACGGCTCCATGTGTGGCGGATAAGTACATTATCAACTCTTCCCCTGGTCGGGGTGCTACTAGCTTTGGTAGTGCTGCTATCGTTTGTTTGAGTTGTTGGAATGCTTCTTCCGCTTCGGTAGTCCAGCGAAAGTCACCCTTTTTTGTACACTTCTTGAGTGTTTTAAACAAGGGTAAGGACTTGTCCGCTGACTTAGATAGGAATCTATTCAGGCCTGCCAGTTTCCCGTTTAAGGACTGTACTTCCTTAAGCGTTCGCGGTGAAGGGAGCTCTATGACCGCTTCTGTCTTTTCAGGGCATGGCTTAATGCCATCAGGTTCTATGAGGTACCCTAGGAACATACCTTCAGTGGCGCCGAAGGTGCACTTTTTTGGGTTTAGTTTCATGTTGATTCGTCGTAGTGTATTGAATGTTTCTTCAATGTCGCGCACTACTTCGTCCTCTGTGTGGCTCTTTATGACTAAATCATCAACATATACCTCTAGATTACGGCCTACTTGTTTTTCGAATGCGTTATCTACCAAGCGTTGATAGGTGGCTCCTGCATTCTTCAATCCGAAAGGCATTTTTGTATAGCAAAAGACGCCTTGACTTGTGTGGAAGGCTGTTTTTTCCTCGTCCTCCTTGGCCATCTGGATTTGATGGTACCCTTTGTATGCGTCTAAGAAGCATTTAAAAGGATACCCACACAAGGATTCCACCTTCCAGTCTATCTCAGGCAGCGGATAGCAGTCCTGTGGACATGCTTTGTTGAGATCCGTGAAGTCCACGCACATTCTCCAGCTGCCATCACTCTTTTTTACCATGACTGGGTTAGAGAGCCAGTCGTGGTAGTATACCTCCCGCATGATACCTGCGTCCACGAGTTTATGCACTTCTTCCAGGATAGCCTTCGCGCGTTCTGGAGCCTGACCGCGCTTCTTCTGTCTTATTGGTGGGTATCCTTGTCGGATCTGAAGCTTATGTTCTGAGATAGACCGGGGTACACCAGTCATATGTTTTGGTTCCCACGCGAAGATATCTAGGTTTTTCTGAAGGAGTGCGCACACGGCAGTTCTCCCTTTCTCTGATAGTGATCCTCCTATTGACACCTGTTGTTCAGGATAATCTGGGTGGATCGCTACCTTCAGGTTTGGTGCATTGGGTGTGCCGTGCTCTTTGGCAGGTGTTGTTTCGTATGTAACCGTGTTACATTCTTCTGGGGGTAAAGCATTATTGTAGAGGGTAACGATTCCCCCTTCCACTGGGAACTTTAGCATTCCATGCGCTGTGGATGGTACTGCGCGGAGCGCTGAGATGCCTGTTCTCCCGATGATGCCATTGTATGGCGATGGAGATCTGATGACCATGAAGTTCATCCACGCCTTAGTGGAGTGTTCTTCGTCTCCGACTTCTACGAGCATGCGTAGTTGTCCGATCGGCCATATCTTTTCCCCTGTGAAGCCTGTTAGAGATGTCGCAGCTGGGACTAGCTGGTTTTGAATCTCTTGTTTTAGCCTCTTGAAGCAATGTTCGTACATTATTTCAGCTGAGGCTCCTCCGTCGATGTACATGCGGTGGATGACGTGTCCTCCCGCTTGTATTTCGATTGTTAATGGCTCTGCCACTGCGTTGTCCGCAGTTAACTTAGGGAAGGAAATTTCTCTGTGAGTGGAGAACTTTTGTGTCACCTTTTGCTTGACACTGCGTTGCCAAGATTGGATCATGTAGATTGTATCCACCTTGTCTTTAGGTGCATCCTTTTTGTCTCCACTTCTCTTGTCCTTTCCTTCCTTAATGTTTTTGACTAGGTGGTCCAATCTGCCTTCCTTAACTAATTTTTCAATTAGTTGCTTTAGTTGGACGCAGTCGTTTGTTGCGTGTCCTTTTTGCCCATGGTAGTCGCAGTATCCCGTTCCACTGCGCTTTGCTTCAGGTGTGCGTATTGGTGGAGGTTTTGGGAAGTTCGCTCCTTCTGTCGCAAATATTTCTCGTGGAGTTTTTGTTAATGGGGTATACTTGTCGTTTCCCCTTGCACCTCCTTCCTTGCGATAGTTTTTATTGGAACTGCCTCCCTGGTCATTGGATTGTTTCCTTGACTGGTCTTGCGGCTTGTAGTTCTGGTATGCTGCCCTGCTATCCGCAGCTGCGGCTTCACCTTGGACAAAGGACCTCGTGCGCTTCATGAGTTCATCAAAGGTTTGAGGGGTCTTATCGTTTAGTTTCTTGATAAGGTCCCGGTTGTGGATACCATTCATGAACCCTGAAATTTTTAGTATCTCAGGACATGATTTAATGTTCATGCACTCATCTTTGAAGCGTTCCATATAGGCGGGTATTGACTCGCCTTGGCGCTGCTTTACTCTAGCCAACTCAACTGGTTCTTTTGCGCACTTCCTTCTTTGCGTGAAGTTTAGGCGGAATGCTTTCCGTAACTCTTCAAACCCGTCTATGCTTCTTGGTTTGAGTTTGTTGAACCAGTTCCGTGCGTTTCCCACCAATGTGGAGTTGAACATATGACACCACACTGGTTGTGGCCATCTTTCGATGTGCGCTGCTGCTTCGAAGACTTTTAGATGATCATCCGGATCACCTGACCCATCATATGTTTTCACATTGGGGGGCATACGCCTCTTTCTATCGTCAGAGTAGTTGCTTATGCGCTTTGTGAAAGCGTCGACTGTTTGTCGACGCCAAGGACGGGATATGTCATCATCGTCCCTGCGACGTCTCCCTTTGGACTTCCAGTGTCCAGTGTCACTATCCTTGTTGTCCGAGGAGTTGTCTGTGGGAGAGCTGCTTCCTCTACGACGTTTACGTCGTTGTTCTTCTGAACTCGAGAAGCTTTCATCGTGGGATATCCTATCACCTAGTCTTTCGTGGATCCTCCTAGAAGATCCTTCGCTAGGTGAGCGGCGGCGCCCCAGTCTGTCCTATATTTTGCGAGCACCTAGTCGGGCATGGACATTGGTGTGTCTCTCGCTGCCTACTCGTTCGTCCGAGTATTGCGAGTTTGATGGCGTACCGAGCCTAGTCTTTGCACTGATACGCCTCTTGTTATTATCGCGCTCTTCATGGCGCAGGGAGGAGTCTCCATCGAAGTCTAGTCGGTTTCGTAACCTTCTTCGTCCCTCTTCCTGTAGGAGAGTGCTCAAGGTTTCAAAGTTCTGAGCTACAAGGTCTTTCAACCTTGTGTCTGAGGAAGGGGGATTTTCCTCCAGTGCAAGGGTATCTTCCAACGTGGTGAACACCCTCCCCCTATCAGGCGCATTCGGCACTGTGTTGTCCACAGCGATCGCTACTTGGTGGGGAGTTGCAAAGAGGGTGCGCTGGAGATCCTCAATGTTTGGGACTACCGTAGTAGCCTGAGCGGTTGCAGGGGGTGCATCTCCCGTTGGAAGGATCGTGGTGGTTTCTGCCTCCTGTCGTCCAGGCGCACTGGTTGTCCCAGTGTTCTGCCGAGGAGGTGCATCAGGATAGTTCCTTCTTGGAGGTTCACCACGAGCTTTATCCAACTGTGGAGTCCCTTTAGATGAATTTTTGTGTTTCGTCATTCTAGTCCTTAGTGTATGGTCCCACGGATGGCGCCACTTGTTGATACAAAAGTTGGGCGTTCCTTGTTTGGGTTCCTTCCTTCGTATCAATTGCTTGAGACCTGCGCACTAAGAAAGAAACAAACACCGTTAGGCTTATCGAGGGATTGTCTCCCCCGATTATCCTCCGGCGTGAGAGTAAATAATCGTAGTTTTAGAGTTTGTGAGAAGAGTTAGGATCGCTTTGTGAATCGTACCTCTGCGAGGGTTAGGGTTCCCTCTATTTATAGGCATGTAACCGATAAGGTTACTTGTTCCTTACTCTACGGCGTATCCGCCGATATCGGATATTGCTAGTGAATATCTTCCTTGCTTAGAAGATATCCCTTTATCCGTTCCATAAATATGTTTTGGGCTTGGGCCTTATGGGCCAAAGCCATCCAGTTGATAGTCCAACTGTCATGAATCTGGGCCACGCGTAGCGGGCTTAAATATTAGTATTATTTACTAATCGGGTCCGTGACCCGGTGTAGACTATACGTCATCATCCAAACTATGTACCCAAAAATGCTCACATCATCACGCGTTTCCTCTAATCAGGTAACTTCAAAAGATAAAATATCAATGAATTATGATGACTATATATATTATTATAGATGGTACATATTAGATTAGTAAATCTGCACAAGAAAATACTCCATAGTATTTAGGTACCATAGTATTTTCATTTTTGAAAACAATTGTCCCACATTGGTTGAAGAAAGAAAATGTGGCTAGTTTATATAGTATGACATACACAAACCAACAGTCATGAGATTAGTATTATGCTTCCGAAAGCAAGCGATACCGGTTGCACAACAATAGATGATTGTCTGTAACCGGAAAGTTAATACAATTCTTAAACTTTTAATGTCTGTTTTGTTGCACAACAACCGATGATTGTCTGTAACCGGAAAGTTAATACAATTCTTAAACTTTTAATGTCTGTTTTGAGTGTTTGACATGTTTTTACTTGAAATCGAAATAAAAAAGTAAAACATAAGATAGTTTACTAGTGGTCAATTCTCGTCAAATTTAATTTAAAGCGAAGGTTGCTATTATTTTAGGGGTTTTGTTAAACACAACCCTATGGGTTGTGTATAAGCCTTCTATAAATATAAAATTAACATTTACTGAACACTTAATGAACCCTAAACATTCCATAATTAACATCACTTACCTCTTTTATAATGATTAAAAATATATAATTATGGAATGTATGAGTTCATTAATTGACATTTTCATAAATTTGGTATGCTTATACACAACCCTATGGGTTGTGTTTAACAAAACCCTTATTTTAGGTAAAAAAAAGTGTACATAACTAAGTTTGTTTTGACTTCGAGACATGTTTTTACTTGAAATCAAGATTAAAAAAAGCGAAGCATAAGATAGTCTTCTAGTGATCAATTCTCATCAAATTTAATTTAAAACGGAGGTTGATAATATTTTAGGTAAAAAAAAGTGTATATAACTAAGTTTGTTGACACATATTGATTATTTTCTGTCCATTTTGGCATATATTTCATCAGTTACATAGTGCTCTTTTTGGAATTTTTGGATCAAAATCATATACTCCCTCCGTCCCAAAATTATTGTCCAGTTTGAATTTTCAAAGTCAAACTGGTTCAACTTTGACCATAAATATATATTTTTTATTATATAATACTTGATGAAAAATTATACCATTGAAAAGTACACTTAAAACACAACTCATTTATATATTTTGCATCAAATATTATATAACACCTACAAAAATATTTAAGGTCAAAGTTGAAGAAGAAAGACTAAAAAAGTCAATTGTGGACAATAAATTTGAGACGGAGGGAGTAGTAATTGTTAGAAAATAATGTCTCTCGTTTACAAAATGTGTAAGAATTAGAAACCACACATTGTCACTTTCTTATAAAAACCGCAAAAGAACAAAATATTCAAGTTTAGATTTATTAAAGAACATGACATATGTTTGACAATTATATGCAAAGTTAACAATCAATAATAACCAAATGACAGAGATCTTTATTGCTTAATCGAAAAATGTTGTATATAATGTCAATAAACTAAACGTATACTCGCGCAAAGCGACGGTGTATAGTGTAAAATAATTATACTTGTGAAATCATGATTTTGGTTTGATCTATAATGCAAAGCACGTCTTTTTTAAAATAAAAAGTGTGTGTTTTTTGAAAATTATGGTGATCGATTATATAGTAGAGTTTAGGATGTTTTTTTAAAAGACTATTAAATATAAAAATTCATATGTATATAAAGATAAAAGGTTAACCATGTGTCACCAAAAATTTTTAGTGTTTGTTTGAATTTGAATTTTGTAGGATACATAAATGCCATATATAAGTTCATTAAGTTTTATAGAATTTAATAATTTAAGAATTGTCATGTACACTTTGTAAGTAGTAAAGATAAAGATATATTATAGTAATTCAAAACCGGAATACATTTCTTAAGTTAATTATAAATGATCATTCATTTAATTTTCACAGTAGTAACCTTGTAGAGCATCGATTCATCAAGAAAACACTCACTTTCTCGGCCATCACCCTCCCTTCTTCGGACGGTCGTAAATGCTTTCGTGTAATAATTCAAATGACTTTTTCATTTTTGTGATGTTACAGGAACAAGGTCACTATTTTTTTTAGAAAGGGAAGAAGGTCACTATTAGTTCACAAACTTAGTAGTGATACTCTGAGTGATAATGCAAAGTTAATATTCCATTTGGATCACTACCAAACGTACAATAGCTTCGATTTTATCGGATAAACTGGACTTGAAACTTGTTACCAAGTTCATTCTCAACTATCCCATTAAAAGTTTTCCAATTATATGTTAGTGATTTTAGTATCATCGATTATTTAAAGTAATTATGATTTACTATAACATCAATGAAATTTATTATACTAGGATACGAGTTAGGAAAGTGTGGATTGCGCAATCGTTTGAGCTAATATGTTTCCACCACAATAAAGACGCATGGGTCAAGGGGGCTGCGCCCCGACCCAAACAGTATATTTGATGCTACAAGTGGATTCTCCATTTTTCCCGCCTTTTTCCCAACCATTGTGACTGTTGGTTGTTAATCAACTTTAATTGTTTCTTAACTGCAAATGATCTGTTTATTAACATATTCATATGTCTCGTTTGAACATAAGAAAAACATATACAATTCCTCTTTGTTGCTGCTTAGTATTATTGTGTCTAGAAAACTAAGTGTTCTTTTCAAATTATATCCCGATAAGGATTTCGTGATACCCATATATCAATATTGTCGAAATACTTTATACAAAAAGTGAACATACACGATTTGAGAAGATATCCAAAATTCTCATCACAACCCTGACAATAATTCTAACATTATATTAGTTGTGTTTATGTTAGTTAAATATATGAAATTACTAGTAGAAAATGATATGCATGATTAGACATAAAGCTCTCACGAAAAGAAGTCAGAAAGAATACAAGGTTCTATTAAAGTTTCACGAAGAGCATGGTCATGACACAAAGATGTGCCGCGAGCAGAAGCAAGAAATAGAAATCATGGTAAATCGGGCACAACTCTAACATTTTGTCACATAACAATATGAAAAGTGAAGATTCTGAGAACGAACATACATATCTCATATATGTCATATGTCTAAATAGGCTTAGACATAAATCTTTTATATAATAAAACAAAACTCTTAGTGGGTACTTTCGTATTTCGGAAAAAAGAATATTTCCTTATTAGGTAATATTTTAATTATTATTTTTTAATTTAAAATTTTAAATATTTGTTTTCTTGATATACTACACAAGTAGAAGATAAATACAAAAAAATATAGATAAGATGCAACTAACAACAGGATTAAATTTTTTTAAATGATTATCTTTAATAATAAACAAATATAATTAAAAATGATAAATCAAACAAAACAAAGATTAAATTATTTGTTTTTTAAAAAATAAAAATATATCATTCAAATTTTTTTAAAAAAAAAACCCGCGCGTGCGCGGGTATTATAACTAGTTTAGATATATAGCAAAACAACTAAGTCTTTTATATAATAAAAGAATTACATCATTTCGGAGTTTTTTTGATAAAACAATTTTAGTGAAAAAAAAAATTGGAGCAATAGGAATGCTCGATTTTGACACATAGGCGAAATCGAGCAATATGATTGGCCAATAAAAAGTCAAAATTGAATTGATTTTGGTCAAACTTTAATAAATTTGGTGGAGAATTTGATTAAAGAAAAAAAACACATACAAATATAGGTGTCAAATTTATGAAAATAAAAACTTTAAAAAAAGAGGAGGTAATTAATAAAACATTAGTGGTTAGATTTTAAATATATTATATGGAGTTAAGTGTAACATTATAAATCTCCATGATTTTTTGATAACTTTAGATAATAAACAAATAACCCCTTACACTTTATAATATGAACTTTGTTTACAATTGCATGAGTATTAATATTGGTTTGAGACTTCCATCCATTAAACTTACAAAATTTTATAAATGTACGAATTAGTTTTAATATACGTTAAATACTTTTAAAATAAATATTTGTTTTAAACTTTTCATCTATTAAAATATCTTTTTACTATATACGTTAAATATAAATAAGAACTCATGTTATCCTATTTAAAAGTTTAATCTATACGTCACGGGTTTGAATATTAAATACAGTTAAATTGTTATTAACGGTAATATAAATATCAAATGGTAAGTACGAGTTACTGTGATATGAAAATAAATATACGCGATTGTACTTATAATGACTCATGTAATTATATTTAAAATTTATATACAGATATCCGAAAAAACATTTTTAAAAAACTTTACGGAGTATATTTTAACTCCATCAACGCTCATTATGTGCTACTAAACTCGCACATTTTGTACAACATGATATCAATAGTTAATGTTAACCAACAACATCAACCTCAACATTAACATCTATGTCATCTAAACAAAGTTAAATCTTTTATCTAATAAAATTTTTACAAAATATTAATTGATATTAATACATAATGAAAAACTCATGCATACTTATTAGTTGTACTTATATCATAATTTTCACGGGTAAATTCTTATATATTCATATAGTAAACAAAAAATTTAAAATAAATTTGATTTATGTGTAAACCCATGTGATCAAAGAACCTTTGGCCCAATAACATTATAAGGGGACACGCTCAAGAATCAAATAAAAGGTTGATGCCACGGTTATATTTACAATTTCTGCTAACTATTTTTCTTACTTTCGCACATGTTGATACTCTAACTTTTTAATATATATATAAATTAGTATTGTTTACTAATCGGGTCCGTTACCCGGTGTAGACTATACGTCATCAGTATGCATGTGCCTACTTCAAGTGTTTAGGTCCTAATTTGTTATGTTTTGAAGATGCTACAAAAAAGTTAGGTCCTAATTCAAAGATGCTAGGAGACGTGACTTAGGAGGCATGCATGAGCCTATGTTCATTGACAAATCTCTACCATTGCTTATTACAAACAGTCTAGTATAGTAACAATCTCAATCTTTCTTTTTGCAATTTATGAAATATCATATGATTGATGTATGGTTAATAGTGATAATTAATCATTAATCTGCTGTAATAGATTAATTTTAATCTAAATTTTATTAAAAGCTACTAGTTTATGCATCCACGTTAGTTATGCTTTTTATGTATGTATCATTAAAGTTTAAATAACGGGGTAATAGTCTGAAAATGCATCAAACTTGTCACTTTTTTCCTTTTGTATGCACTAAACTTTTAATCTTCTTATTGTAGCATCCAACTTTCTTAATTTTCCTATTGTAGGTAACCAACTTCCTTAATCATCCTATTGTACGCATCCAACTTCCTTAATTTTTATATTCGTAGGTATCCAACATCCTTAATTTTCCTATTGTCACGTCACTTTTTTCCCGCTACAGGCCTACAATAGAAAAATTAAGAAAGTTGGATGCTATAATAGGAAGATTAAAAGTTTAGTGCATACAAAAGGAAAATGTGTCAAATTTGATGCATTTTCAGACCATTAGCTCTTTAAATAACTATCAAGTGCAAAAAATGATAATTGGCCGTGTTAAACTTGTACGTGATCAAAATTATTGAAATTACATAGAATTTAAGACTTGAAGATCTTGGTTCAACCAATTAGATGAATATAAGATAGCTTTTAAATCATGTTGGCGTGTAACGTAGGTGTATATATGCCCAGGAACATCAAAGTTAGCTCATCCAGAATCGAGATATATATTACTCTGTATCTCAAAAGATCGAAAACATGACCAATTAGATGTGAATCTATCTTATGAACCTAAAATCCCTTTGAGGAGATGAAATTGGTTTCCCACTTGCATTCCTTCTCTCTTCGGCCAACAAAGCCTGCAAGTCACTACCGTTTGCTAAGCTATTGAGCTCGACTGCCTTTGAAGGCATTGTTGGATAATGCCTTTGACAAAATGTCATCAACCTTTTAACTGATTGCATATATTTTCTAGTTGTTTCGTCGTTCATGATGGGCCACTGTTGGTGTAAATCTTTTCACGAGCTGAACGTTCGTGAATACCAACCATAGTAACACCAATAGACCATGGTGCATTCCTAATTGCCATTCTGATGTAGTGATATGTTGCAGCTATATAATCTCGTTCCATGCAGCAGTTGACCATCAACAAAAAATGAGTCAAAGCAATAACAGAGATATATTTCTAGCATCCATGCAAATCATTGTAAGATATCACTGAACTAGAGAGGCAATTTCACCATTAATAAAAAACGAGTCATTTAGAGTTATTATATCTTGTTGCTAACTTGTCCAATATACAAATATGAGCTAAAAAGGAAATAGGTCTTAACTATGTATATACAAGTCACCAAAGCCATATGCTTACACCTTTCAAGATTGCTTCACTAAAAAAGGTCGTTACTTTAATAGATTTTGTGATTACATTTGATACATTAGTTATTTATGAAATTCACGACGAAAAAGTGTTCGCGGCTGATCACCCACTCATTTTGACCATTACCCAATAATTCGAACCAGTTTTTTACCATTACCCAATCCTGCTCACCTGCTCATTTTGCCAACTATGTATCAAAGAGGTCCACTGAAAATATTAGACCCATCCGCTATAGCATAAGAAGCCTTCACAGACATATTTCTTGCTTACTATGTTCATTCCTTGGTGTAAAATCACTTTCTCAGGTAAAAGCATGTTAATAATAATGAAAGTTGACATTGGTGTATCACTCTCCACCACACGGGCAAAACCACTGGTTGGCCCAGCTTAACCACTAAATTGTTTCATCTCCTAACACGATTCGGTGCAAGGAATATGAACAATACTTAAATTAATTTCCCTCAATGGCTCAATCGTATAGGTTATGACAGAGGTTCCCTGTAACATCCTAATTCAAGGATTCAGTTTTGTATTCAGTTGAAAATTTTACCAGATTATTATATACTAGCAAGGTAAGCGGGTACCCTCAAATAAAATTTTCAGGTGAATCATGTATTTTAATTTATTATGTTCTTTTTGACAATTTAAATTTACGGATATCAAGAATTTTGTTTATCCCGTGCCCGTTCGGGCTCGAGCCCGTTTGGACCGTGCCCATTCGGGCTCGAGCCCTTTTGGCCCGTTGTCCGTTTGGACTTGAATATTTGTATAATGTGCTTTTTTTATTTGTATTAGTGACATTTAATAATTGTGTTTGAGTTGGTTGTATAATATGCTTGATAATTTATATTTCTTTTGTAAGGGGTGTTTTAATAACTGCATTAATTGTATTTATTGACCAGTTAGTTAATTGACTACATGACCACATTAACTGTGTTTTAATTATGTGCAAACTATTGAATCTTACTATAATAAGCAATGCTAATGTTAAGAGTTTCTAATTTTAGTAAGCCTTTGTGCATTATAAGATAGTACTAGCATGGTACCCGCGCGATGCGGCGACGGGTACCCTGTAACAAAATTTGTGGCGATTAATGTCTTTTAATTTTATGTTTTTCGTTACAATAACTTTATAAATTGTGAGAATTTTATATTTGAGTAACTTTAACCATGTTGTTCCTTTAGGTTGTACATGCTTGTCTTTTAAGTTGCGTAGGTTATGTTTTTTCTGGTGTTTTAAGTGCTTGGGTTATTGGATTTTAATAATATATAATTAATAGCTTGATTAGATTGTACTATGTGGTAAAATGGTTGCATTTTTCACTAAATGGGTGATTTAAGAAGAGTATTAATTGCAGGTGTTTAATATACATGGTTGTGCATAAATTAATTGTACATAAAGCTTTAATATGTGTATTTACTTAAAATCTATATTAGGAAATCTTAAAAATTTAATAGGAGAGAGGGTATAATATGTATTATAAGTAGTATAGATGATAATATCAAGATTTGTGACGAAATTCTTTTGGAGCCAAGATGTAAGATACAAACAAATAATGGGCTTTGGATTTGAACTCAAATGATACCAAGTTAAACTATTTGAGAAATGGGGTGAGCCCACAATTTCAGTACAACTGTTTCCACTCTACAAATACCCGATTAACAACTTTATCCCTGAAGGTCACTAAACAGCCTAACTCAACTCTTTCTAGAGCAAGGCATGATGCCTCATTTTAACTTATTTGTGGATATTGTGTGAACAAACTATGTCTCAGTTCCATGGTGCAAAACAGATAACATGATGAGCAGTTGAACACTAAGCAAAATTGTAGACCGCTGATAGGCAAATATATCATCTTAAAACGCTAGTTACAAGAAAATACAAACTCTATTTACAATGCTACCTATAAGATCATATTTGACTTTAATATAAAGTACTCTTTGCAAAACCTCTGCGAATACAGCAGTAACTATGGTCCTAAAATTTCTTAAAGCAGTTATTTCCATCGAATACAAGCTCACATATGTCACTAAGATTCCCACCCTTGACATACTCCTCTCAAATTTAGGTATTGACAATCACATGCTAGACTACAAACGAGAAACAGACCACGTCATGATAGAGCAAAAATTAGCAGGTAACAAGGCTAATCAGCATAAATGACTTCAACAATCTAGCATGTATCACACATTAACTACAAGTAGTATTTGATGCTTTAAGGGTATGTTTTTTTCGGAGTTAACCACCATCGAACATTGACACGAGATTACAAAGAGTGCCTGGCATTGTGTTACGACTTACGACATGCTTAAACTAATTATGACAATCTGATTAGTTAGTGGTCAACTAATAATATTTAGATAATCAATTTAGGACTAGCTGCAAGGCTGCAACAAAATTGATTTGCCATTTAACATGTAAGTCCTTAAATAATCACATTTAGCACTTTATTATTATCATAACACGCAACAAAAATACATTTAATGACTAGCATCCTGTTTTGTTTCAGCGAATTTTCTGATGCCCTATAACTCCATATCACATAATCACTTTTTCTTTTTCTATTTTGGTAACCATGGTTTCCAACCTTTTGGCCGACTAATCCACGAGATTTGAACCCACCACCACACAGACTCAAGTCGGGTAAAGCTCTCCCTTTTCAGGAGGTTGTCGTGGCCACTTTAGGGTTGTTTGCACCTAGAAGGAATTGAACTTGAGACCTCGCACATTTTAAAGTGATAGTCACAAGCCCTTTTGCCACCCAGAGTGGTTATCAAATAGTGACTTTCAATACGCAATACAAACAATTCAAAGCAACATAAACATAAACTTAAACATTTAAACAAAAAATATGAAACCATATATAATGGACCATACCTTCTTCCTGCAAAACATAAACAAAAGATTCATATCCCTCGCACACTGCTTAAAATTTGCAAAAATCCATGTCCCCATCGCAGTCTTCTCCTTAACCTCGCTAGCTCATGCCATCTAACTCCTGATTCCACACAATCAACAACTTCTTGAAAAACACCAAAATCGTGTCCTCATCACACAGCTCCCCAAACTCCATTTTCATAACATCCTCATCCTCATCCGAATCATCAGTTTTCCTTCATTTTTTATCTCGCTCACTCATCACTCCGCTCTCTTGCTGCTTCTTCAACTCAATATCACGCAAATAATCATTAGTCTGCCCCTCAGTCATATCACTATCATCCAACTCAAACAAACCCGATTTCAAAACATATTTCAATGGGCAAATGATTAAAAAAAATACCACCATTTCCTCTTGTGGGTAGCGAACAAATTTTTTTGCTTTTGTGGGTACTTTTCTTTCAAATTCATCCTTTTTAGGGTACTATGTGACATTTTTGCCCTTCGGGGAAAAAATTTTCTATTAGCTAAGAGGGGCAAAAATGTCTAAAAATTTCGCGAAATACCCTAAAAATAATGAATTTGAAAGAAAAGTACCCACAAAAGCAAAAATTTGTTCGCTACCCATAAAAGGAAATGGTGGCAAGTATGATACTTTTTTTAATCGTTTGCCCTATTTCAATCTATCTAACCTATCATCATCACTTTCTCTAAGCAATGGGACAGTTTGTTTCAAAAACCTAAGCCTACGAATAACTTGTAGTTTTGGTAAGTTTAATGAGTCGATTTTTTGTTAGTTAGAGGCATTATTATTATTTATGTGATTTGTGGTTGGTTCAGGTTTTTTAAGTTTGCTTTCGGTGTTGGTTGATGAGTTTTGGAGTGTTTGGTTTTTGAGTTTGGTTTCTTGTTCTTGGTTTTGAGATATCAAAAGAGGTGGCTGTATATTCGAGTTAAGATTCAAAGAGTTGTGTTTGCTGTGGTATGGTTCGAAATAATAGCAAAAAGAAAACCACAAGAAAACTAATGTTGTTTGTGTGGAAAATTAGAAGGGGGGATTTGAATAGTTTTACCTCTTTTTAATTTGTTCAATGTATATTTGAAAACCTTCAATTAGAGTTTATTATGAAAACAACATATAATCAATATGATCAATTATATATGTGTGCTTTTGGATTTGTTTTCAAAACTTAGTTTTATGAATAGAGCTTTTGTTGATCTTTATGTGAATATGTTTTCCTTTTAAAATCTTAAAACATTTTGTATCAAATTATCGATTAAGTTAAATTCAACATAAGAAGTGTGAATAATACATCTACGTCCATTAGACCATATCATATAATTATACATCCTATCACAATATTAACTTCTATCTGCAACACGATCAACATCACAACAATATAAGCAACAACTAAAACACATAGGCAAGGATAGATATAAAGCGATAAATGCAAGAATAAATGAAAAGAGATAAGAGAAAGGAAATGCAAACCGGACACGAAGATTTATAGTGGTTCGACTACAAGGACACCTTCCTTGCCCTACTCCACTCCCCGAGTCACCTACTCGAGAGTTCACAACACTACTCAACAAACTCCCTTTTGGCGGAGAAAACCATACACGCTTTCGATCACTACACAACTTCTACACATGACTTCTTCACACCACTACTTCTTCGCAACTACACTACTTCTTCACACCACTACTTCTCCACGACTACATGTCTTCTTCACAACTACATGACTTCTTCACCCTACTACTTCTTCACACCTCTTCTTACTCACCTATTGATTCACTACTAAGTAAAATCATCTTGATCTACTTATTACATATACTTATATAACTTATTTCTACAACTTCACATCAATACTAACTAAACTCTAATACTTCTTTGACTTGATGATAAGAAGTATTCTTCTCTTGTACTTTGAGTGGTGAAGGATTGAATCACTTGAAACAAAAGCTTATAATCTTATGATCAAACGATTTAGAAGGATGTTTAGAAAGGACTGGGACTGAAAATTTTCGTGCAAAAGGTTAGAAAAGATAGCAGAAATGAGCCAGTATTTGATGCAAACGTTTCTGACAACTGGAGCGTGCCAGCCCCCTTAAATGGTGGCCGGCCCCCTTAAAATTAAGGGGGCCGCCCTATAATTAAGGGGGCCACCCCCTCAGAAACGGCTCTTTTCTTGTCTTTTTCTGGGAAAGGTTTATCTAGTGAAATTTTAACTGTTTTTGGCCAAAAATTTGAATTCATATATATATTACGAATTAAACATTTTCCTTTATATACCAAAAGTATTTTTCAAAAATATATAAAATGTTTATAACATTTTATAAAATTTGTGGTGTCAAAATAAAATCCCTTTGATCATAAAATGTATTAGACATTTGTTTATTCATACCTTAAGTGATTGTTGAAGCATACTCGAGACGTTGAGATGTCGAGAGATGTTGACGTATGAATGCATAGATGATTTGTGATCACAAGTATCTTAAGCACTTTACGTTATGTGTTGTAACTTACATCTTTGTCATCATCAAAATATGAAAAGGATGTTTAGATTAAATATCGTAATATTTATGCCAACAATCTCCCCCTTTTTGATGATGACAAACTATGTAAACTATAACTCATAGTAAAATGTATAAGTTACTTGTTTACACTTCTTCTCCCCCTTTTGTCGAAGCAAAAAGGTGGACTCCTAGTCGAGACTTCTACTACACTTCAATGCTTGAAATAAAGAGGCGAGCTTGCATCATCGTAAGTGAAGCCTTGATCCTATCATCCTCTAAGACATTTTACATCCTTTGAAATTGACTCTATTGGATCCATGGGTTATGGTACACGGAGGTCACTAAAGTTTCACCAAAATTTGCCCTAAGGAAACAAAGTTTCATTTTGTGCTTCTAGGTTACTAATGTAAATGTTACCGGGTCTTTATGTTACTAATGTAAATGTTACCGGGTCTTTATGTTACCATTGTTTAATCAAAAAAATTGACCCCTCTCTTATTATAATATCTGGTTAAAGCTGCCCTTAAGGATGAGTTGACTACTAAAAAACTTGTGTGCTTATTTTCTTCTGCCAATTCGGGTCATGCTCAAGCATCTGTTTGCAACATTGTTGCAACTGTTCATCCTGAAGCTGCTGGTGCTCTTCGCCAAGAATGCATGGCACTTGTCACAAGATGTACCGGTTTATCGGATAATAAGGAAAAACAAGTACAAGTGAGGGAGGTTCCTCAGGAAAGAAGAGAAAAGCCAGCCAAACATGCTACAAAAGATTCGGGAAAATCTAAGCGGACCAGTGGGAAGAAGAGTTCTGATGCTAAAAGTAGTTTTTATGAGGATTACATTGTTTCTGTAGGCATAGCTTGGCAATTAAAGGATTTGCTCACACACAGCAACACACAGAAAGCAGTGTTAGGGTGTAAAAGTCTTGAATCTGCATTTCACGCTTTAAAGGTTCTATAAGTGCAGGGGCCTTAAAGGAATTTCTGGCTATATAAGGAAAAGTTTGACATTAGGGTTTCATTATCTAATTCGCCTTTCTTTTCTTATATCTCATTCTCTCTGTATTTTGTATTTTGTAATGCACGAATTTCATATCTCCCCTTACTTTTATAATTAATTTTATATATACCAAAGTACACTCATATATAAAATGCATAATGTACAATGTTTTTAAAGCATGTTTGAGTAAATATGAAATTTTTAAATCTAAGGATAGCCCTTTTCTGATTATCTTCGATCTCTTTATTTGATCCTATCATTGTTAAGTGTTGAGTGACTTTTGTAGTGAGTTGATTTCAACCTTTAAAGGGGACAATCTTTCTTTCTTTGTATGTTTGGTTGCATTTATTTGGGGACAATCTTTAGGAGCGATTCTTGGTGTCCTTGTGATTGTGATTGTTGATACCATTTTTGCATTAATCAACATGGTATTAATTAATTACAAGATCAAACTCAATCCGGCAACCCTTCCACAAAATGACCCTAGTGTCGCAAGTTTATAAGTATGATGACCAAATTAATAAACCCGTTTACATTAGTAACCTAGAAGCACAAAAATGAAACTTTGTTTCCTTAGGGCAAATTTTAGTGAAACTTTAGTGACCTCCGTGTACCATAACCCTATTTGTTAAAGATAGTGGAAATCCAACGTGGAGGACGAGTTGCTGAGGTGGATGACAAGTTGGCATGGGTGAAGGGTAAACAACCGGTAACCCTTCCACAAAATGACCCTATTGTCGCAAGTTTATAGGTATGATGACCAAATTAATAAACATGATTACATTAGTAACCTAGAAGCACAAAATGAAACTTTGTTTCCTTAGGGCAAATTTTGGTGAAACTTTAGTGACCTCCGTGTATATAAACCCTTGGATCCATGGATCAAACTTTTATCCTGCATCGAGAGCTAGTTTTGTGCAACAAAAATATATAGATAGGATGAAATACCACATAGCCAATGCTCCCCCTTGGTGTATGCTCCTCCTTGGTGTATACTCCCCCTTGTTTGGGGCACCAAGAAATCAAGAAATGAAAGAGTGCTACAAGGCAAAGTTAGTTGAAAAAGAATGCACATATACATAATGATGATGATAGATATATGCATGACACTTATTGGGGAACAAGATATGGATGTCAAAGGTATATGGACTAAAAGTATGACTCATGCAATTATTGTTTTTCTAGCTCAATTAGAGTGAAGATGAGAATGGTACGTTCTTTTAAGAATGTAGAAGAATGAGGAAGGATGAGCATGAATGGAATGGGAAGGTGATGGCACAAGGTTGACAAATATATTGTTTGACAAAGGTGGATGATTGGGAATTGATTTTTTTTAGGTGTTTTGTTGGTTGACGACCAAAGGTGGATATGTGAAATGAGGTGGTTGAGTGAGGGTAAGGATGTTGGATTAATGGAGGTATATTTTTGCGTTCATGGATGTTGGAGAGTTTGGTGGTGGAGAGTTTGGAGGTGGAGAGTTTGGAGCGGAGGAAGTTGATTGAGGATTAGAGTGTTGTGCTAGTGGAGGTGTTGGATGAGATCTAGTGAAAAGGTACTCAATCCAAGAGAAATGCTCATTTAAGGCAATGTTTTGTTTTTGGAGAAAGATACAACAAGGACAATTATTGACATGTTTTTCAACTTGATTCAAGTTGTGGGGTGATAAAGGTGAGCTAGAAGGGGATTGATCCAAGTTGCGTTGAGCAAGGTGTAAAGCAAGAAGAGCACTTAGCTCATGGGCTTCTTTAAGTTCTTCAATGAACTTCAAGTGATCAAAAGAAGGTGATGATGGTGGAGTGTGGTTTTTATTTGGAATGGATGTTTGGACATGCAACATATGAATAGCATGTGAGTTGGTAGGAAGTGGTGGTGATACTTTTGGTGGTGGAAACATTTGTGAGTTTAGGTAGTCATTGATGGATGAGGATGAAGGTATGGAAGAAGGGGATGTTCCACGAGTGGAGGATGTTTTGGATGGTGCATTTGGTGCACTAGATGAGATTTGAGGTTGAGGTGATGGGGTTGTGTTGTCATCTTTGGTTAAGTCAATGAAGAGTTGTTTAGGAGTGATGATGAGGATCTTTTGTTTCTTTGATGTTTTGGAAATGGAAGTTTTTGGTGAATCCATGGTGGATTATGGTGATGTGTGTTGGAGGTGAAGGGTGAGATGAAGGTGTATTTTTGGGAGCAAGGATGAAGGTGTATTTGGGTGATGAGATGGATGGTTGGTTATTATGATGTGGTTTGTGAAAGGGTTCATTTGAGTGAACATGAGGTTTGTGTATCATGAAGTATGGTTTGACCTTCATGGGTTAAGTTGTAGTGGTGATGACACACTTTGTAGAGTGTAGGGAATGGTTACATGGTTGAATCTTTTTGTGAGGATGACTAGATGGAGTTATTGGTGAGGATGGGAAATGAGTATCAAGTGGTGTGATTGGTGAGAGTGAAAGAGAGATGTTCATGGAAGGAATGACTTGGTTTTTCATTTCACTTGGGTGGTTTGAGTGTGCAAAGGTTATGAGGTTTGAGTGTGTAAAGGCTATGAAGTTTGAGTGTGTTTTCCCTTCCCATTAAATTCGTGCTCATCCAGACATAAAGTGTAACATGAATAGGGGAGTGAATATGCATGGAGACTCTAGGACACCTAAGGTTCGCATGAAATAAGGGTATAAATTTTAAGTATAAGAAAAATATCCTAGGATGGATGAGACATATAGAATTAAGCATGTAAAAGCTTTTAAGCATGTATTATATAGATATCTTAAAGTATATCATATTAAAATAGTTAGAGAAAGATAGAAACTATTATAATAAACATGCATTCAACAACCAAGCAAATAATTACGAAGGCATATAATCAAATCACATAGGAGCAAGTAAACATCTTGAAATTTCATATATGCGAGATGCCATAAATTTAGGAATGAAAGACTATAGTGAAAAACAAACTTCATAAATGTAAACTAGTGTTAGTTATATTTAGGAAAAACAATTTAATCAAGTTGGAGAATGAGTATGAGACTATTACTAGTGGTGCTCAATTCAGGCTAAACACGACCATTTTTACGGGTTACACACACCCAACTTCTCATATAGAAGCAATTCAACCGTTAGGTTAAATTGAATTTCTAGTCAATAGATTCTCCAGTAGTCATTCTCTTTTTAGAAGAAATTGAGTTCCTAAATTTACCTAACGAAGGGTACCAAATATGAAGTTTGCTTGGTTCACTAATACTTAGCTTAAGTGACTCAAACATCATGTTTTTATGAAGGTAAATCTAGATGATATATTTTACTCACGATTCTAATAGAGACGTGTTTCATGTTTAGATAAGAGTAAACAAAATGTTTTAATCTTTTGTTTGTGATTTATCAGTTGTTTGGTTTTAATGACATCTTACTTGATTTAATAAATGTGCTTGATTAAAGAATGCTCCTTAGCATATCTTGTGAAATGAATCTCATTAAGATTATTTATCTTAAATGAGTTTGTGATTCTCAAATGATATTAAAACCAGACACTTATATATACTTAAACAAATATTATTTTCTTTGATTTTTGCCAATGTGATATACCATAATTTAACTAGTATTAAAAAATGACTTTTATTTGTTTATGCATTGTGACAACTTATTTTTCAGTTCTAATAACTTATATTATTTCACAAAGGAATGTGTAGTGTATTATCTTGTAACACAACCATTCATGCTACAAAGAAAATAAAATTCATAGAATATATAGTGTGTATTATTCTTAAATATGTATTTTAGCTTGGAGTGATGATTTTAAGTAGTGTAAGCAAAGTTTACATATGTTGTTAGTTTGCTCATGTTTGGTTTTTCGGAGATGACACATTTATTCATTGCACTGCAATGTAAATTGTTTGAATGTTTCGGACAAAACATCCAACTTGTCAATCCTACTTCATTGTGTATTTTATACATATATTTGCTAAATATTTGGAACACAACTATTAAACAAGTAGACTCAATATGACACCATATTCATAAGTGTGAGTTATGATCCGATGCATATTCTTATTGTCTTGGAAAAGGATTTTATTATTTTCATATCAATCGAGTGTGATTGAGTATGTAGATTCAAGACTATATATTTTGTTTTAATTTGATATAATCTTGAAACTAAACAAATAATAATTCAATTTCTTGTCCACACTTAAAAACATGTCAATTAGGTTTGATAAATATGTCAACCATAATTTGAATAATGAATTGATATAATATTAAGATCTTTCTTGACCCTCACGAACACTCATTTAAAATAAATAGACATTTTGATAGTGTGTTCCATTAATTCTAAGATTATTTATGAGTGAGGTTAGTGAATGATTGAAAGTTGACTTTTTACTTCATGATTGTTATATGTTTTGTTTATGTGAAATACTATTCATTGTTACGTATAATGAGCACACTTAGATTTTGAAAATACTTTTTCTTTTATATAACTACTAATGTTTTAAAATGATCCAGTTACTCTTGTTTAAACAACCTGAGGTAAAACAAGTAATTTGTTAAAAATATTTAAGTGTGTTGTTGAGAATATATTAAATTGTTTGAAATATTTAGGTGACTAGATTTAACTCATTTACAAGATGTTTGAGTAACATTAAGCCATCTATACCTATATGCAATGCAAACATAATATAGCAACCCTAACGCAAGAAAACTAGCATAAGATCTAATTAAGTATAAACTGGAAAACTAGCTATAAACTAATAAAAACTAGCTATAAACTAATAGGGCACATATGCTTAGATATACAATCAGCTAAAATTCAAATAGCATCAATCATCTAATGTACTCTATTAACAAATTAAGACAAAATGAAGTTCACATAATCATATAGCATAACACATAAAAGCACTTGTCGTCGTTTTGTGTATTATATACAATAATGTTTACATAGCTCGATTTTATTTGAAAAGAAAATAGTTTCCTCCCCATTTTATAGATCAATATTTTAAAAATATGAATACTTAAATTTTCAAAGATATACCAACTAGGAATCCCCGAATTGAAGGAAAATGTAAAATACAAGTTTTATATTAAAACGAGACACAAATTTTTGACCACCGTGTAGTATTTTGCCTTTCTGACAAATTTAACTTTGAAATGATTATTTTTAAGTATTTTTAAATGAAAGTAGACTCAATTACCTTTAAAACGCCTGGTGGCACGACTTCTACGGAGTTACGGTTAATTTTATATGATTTTTCAAAGTTTCTGAAAAACTGACGAACAGACAGGCGGACCCCTTAAATATTTAAGGGGACCGCCCAGTATTTAAAGGGGCCGCCCAGACAATTAAGGGGGCCGCCCATCTGGTACTCAAAAATGCATTTTTCGTAAAAAGTTGTTTTCTGACTTTTCGGAAAGGTGTGTAACTTTCTGATTTTGATACCGAACATATAACACTTATTTTAAACATAATATTATTTCGAGCTAGTATAATTAGTATATATAACATCAAAACTAATACAAGTTAATCAACAAAACACGTTTCATATTAATCTTCTTTAATGGATAATTTGATACATGAATCGTACTCAATTTTTAAAACCATTTGTTTTGAAAATTAGAGCGACGTGGCTCTGGTACCAATTGTGGAAAACTAGAAGGGGGCTGAATAGTTTTACCTCTTTTTAATTTGTTCAATGTATATTTGAAAACCTTCAATTAGAGTTTATTATGAAAACAACATATAACCAATATGATCAATTATACATATGTGCTTTTGGATTTGTTTTCAAAACTTAGTTTTATGAATAGAGCTTTGGTTGATCTTTATGTGAATATGTTTTCCTTTTAAAATCTTAAAACGTTTTGTATCAAATTATCGATTAAGTTAAATTCAACATAAGAAGTGTGAATAATACATCTACGTCCATTAGACCATATCATATAATTATACATTCTATCACAATATTAACTTCTATCTACAACACGATCAACATCACAACAATATAAGCAACCACTAAAACACATAGGCAATGATAAATATAAAGTGATAAATGCAAGAATAAATGAAAAGAGATAAGAGAAAGGAAATGCAAACCGGACACGAAGATTTATAGTGGTTCGGCTACAAGGACACCTTCCTTGCCCTACTCCACTCCCCGAGTCCCCTACTCGAGAGTTCACAACACTACTCAACAAGCTCCCTTTTGGCGGAGAAAACCGTACACGCTTTCGATCACTACACAACTTCTACACACGACTTCTTCACACCACTACTTCATCGCAACTACACTACTTCTTCACACCACTACTTCTCCACGACTACATGTCTTCTTCACACTACTACTTCTTCACAACTACATGACTTCTTCACCCTACTACTTCTTCACACCTCTTCTTACTCACCTATTGATTCACTACTAAGTAAGATCATCTTGATCTACTTATTACATATACTTACATAACTTATTTCTACAACTTCACATCAATACTAACTAAACTCTAATACTTCTTTGACTTGATGATAAGAAGTATTCTTCTCTTGCACTTTGAGTGGTGAAGGATTGAATCACTTGAAACAAAAGCTTATAATCTTATGATCAAAAGATTTCGAAGTATGTTTAGAAAGGATTGGGACTGAAAATTTTCGTGCAAAAGGCTAGAAAAAGTAGCAGAAATGAGCCAGTATTTATAAGCAAACGTTTCTGACAACTGGAGCGTGCCGGCCCCCTTAAATGGTGGCCGGCCCCCTTAAAATTAATGGGGCCGCCCTATAATTAAGGGGGCCACCCCCTCAGAAACGGCTCTTTTCTTGTCTTTTTCTGGGAAAAGTTTATCTAGTGAAATTTTAACTGTTTTTGGCCAAAATTTTGAATTCATATATATATATATATATATATATATATATATATATATATATATATATATATATATATATATATATATATATATATATATATATATATATTATGAATTAAACATTTTCCTTTATATACCAAAAGTGTTTTTCAAAAATATATAAAATGTTTATAACATTTTATAAAATTTGTGGTGTCAAAATAAAACCCCTTTGATCATAAAATGTATTAGACATTTGTTTATTCATACTTTAAGTGATTGTTGAAGCATACTCGAGACGTTGAGATGTCGAGAGATGTTGACGTATGAATGCATAGATGATTTGTGATCACAAGTAACTTAAGCACTTTACGTTATGTGTTGTAACTTACATCTTTGTCATCATCAAAA
>LBNU01035042.1:3063-17165 GCA_014162995.1 Artemisia annua
TCATGCTTAGAAAATGTGTGATACCATCACAATAAAGATATTTAATGACGAAAATAAGTGCCGAAGATTACATGTCAATAAACTATTTTAAATGTGTGTCATGCTTAGAAAAGATGTGATACCATCATAACTTAGATATATAATGACGAAAATAAGTGCCGAAGATTATGCTATGAACACTTATATACAACACATGTGCAACGCACGGGTTTTAAATATGTATCATGCTTAGAAAATGTATGCTACCATGACAACTTATGTATATAATGACGAAAATACGTGCCAAATTAAATATGTGTAAAGTTTAGAAAATGTGTGATACCATGACAACTTAAATATAAAATGACGAAAATAAATGCCGAATATTACGCTATGAAAACTTCTATACATCTCATGTGCAACGCACGGGCATTACTGACTATTCAAATATAAGATATAATTTAAATATTATAAGATATAATTACCATAATAATAAAAATATAATGTCTCGATTTTGCTGTTGCACACGGACTCGATATAAATGTTGATAACGTTTTGCTTATTTTATAAGCCCATGTGCAAAAAATAATATGCGTAACTTATACATATTTAAAACCTACATATAAATATCAATAAACTATTTTAAATGTAACTCATACTTAGAAAAGGTGTGATACCATCACAACTTAGATATAGCCGAAGTCCGAAGAATACACTATCAACACTTACATACAGACCCTGTGCAACGCACGGGTTTTAATTACTCGTAATACTATAAGATTGAGTCCCTTAATTTAATGTGGAGTAATCAAGATACTCAAGATGGAGTCCCATAATTTAATGTGAAGTATATACAACATCGAGATTGAAGTGCAAGGATTGCCGGAATTGATCACGTATTTAGTATAAAATTAAAAGTCGGTTATGGATTGAGATGGAGTTGAAAAGGTTGCAAGAATGATTAATTATTTAACCTAATTTATGCCTATATAAACCAGCCAAAATCACATTTAGTATGTACATTTGAAGATGATTCACACATCTTTTAGATCTTTGATTGTTGGTAGCAGTCTGTAAATTCTCTTTTGCAACATTTAGTACGTACATGTTTGTTGAAGTATGTTAATGAGAAATATTTTGGAGATGATTTACACATCTTTTGGATATTTGTGATTAACTTGGTCTTCTTTTTTTCCTTAATTTAGTTATCATACGCAGGTACCATGAATATCACACAAGATCATGCATGCTCAGATAAATGGAACCAAAGATTGGGATACCAACTATTTTCTTTGTTTCTTACATATTTAGGTGATTGTTATAGATAATCATATTTATAGACATGTATTATGTTAATGCATTTTCATATACAAGTAATTTATGTGTGTTTTCTATTGATGTAGCTCACATGTGCGAATTGATTCAAGAAAATGTGCACGAGCATGTATGTAAAGCAACATTTAAATGGTTAAATGATACTTGTTAGCGTGATTAGTTGACATCTCATTACTCTCTGATTAGTTTTCCATCTTGCAAATGAGATTTTCATAAATCATTGTTTTCTATCTTTTCTTTTTTCTAAAGGTAAATGTAACAAGCTAAGTCTTTTTTTTAACAAGCTAACTTAATCTTGCATTAGGCACTGTGATTATTGTTTCCTTATTAGATGTCTTTTGGCGACACCAAGAACCTTTTTTTGATCCAAATATAATGGGAGGAAACAAGAGCTCAAAGTGTTCACCAATTTAAAAAGAGTATAGGATATCAAAATATATATGTATGTGAATGTTTTTAATCAGTAAAGTTAGTTTATGTAAGTAGTTGCTTTCGAATGCTCTTTGAGAAATATTATAATGAATTTATCGTGTGCAATTGAATTATTATTGAAAAGAAGAAGGTTCGCGCATCGCAAAGTGTTCTTTTTCTATATGTAGAATCATTAGTGAGAAACCAATATTTACGCCCATTAAATGAGTTTGCCATAATAGCAAAATACGACATATTAAAAATATCACATTGAGTGAAGGAAAAAATACATAATTTTGACTCAAAGCCGTTTGTAAATTATAATATCAAATAAAAAAGTTGAGTTTTAAACATAAGCAAAAGTTCAAACTTTTATAAAAAAAAACGGTGCATTTAATGTGAAGTATATACAACATCGAGATGGAAGTGCAAGGCTTGCCGGAATTGATCACATGATATTTAGTAATTAGTATAGAATTAAAAGTCGGTTATCGATTGAGATGAAGTTGAAAATGTTGTAAGAAAACCACTTGAGGGTGGCCTAGTGGTAAAAGGGCTTGTGACTATCACTTTAAAATGTGTGAGTTCTCAAGTTCAATTCCTGCTAGGTGCAAACAACCTTAAGTGGCCACGCCAACCTCCTGTAAAGGGAGGGCTTCACCTGGTTTGAGTCTGTGTGGCGGTGGGTTCAAACCCCGTGGATTAGTCGGCCAATAAGGTCGGAAACCATGGTTATAAAAGAAAAAAGAAAAAAAAAAGTTTTAAGAATAATTGATGATTTAACCTAATGCATTCCTATTTAAACCGGCCAAAATCACATGCACAAACACAAAAGTTTGAATCGGGGTTATTTGATAACAATATTTTTCATAACGTTATCATAATTTGAACATTTTATTATAAACCATAACAAAGTGTTTCCGATTATTACTTCGAACAATTAGGTATAGATGTTATATTGATATATTTAATTACTTTCCCAAAAAAATGTGTTAACATCAAAATCTACGAAAGTATCTATAGTTTACGTGAGTTATTTAGTATTAAATGATAAATGTTTCGCTGGGCAACTTATGGAGTATTTAAATGGAATGAAATTTGACATGAATTGAATCCGTTTGACATGGAGTAAAGCTGAACCAAACACTTTTATTCCATCGTTTATATGTTATGAGATAACAAGACCCTTGCATCGCATGAAACTTGAATAATGAATATAAAAGAACAAGTACATAATTTTGCTCGAACCCATTTGTAAATTATAATAATAAATTAAAAGAATTAAGTTTAAGACATAATAGAGGTATCCAAAGGTTTTAGGAATTATTAATAGTGTGTTAATTAATATTCATTTGGTTAGCTATTTAGAATTGAGTTTATTGATAAAATTTATTAATATTATTTAGACTTCAATGTTAATTTTCAATGAAATTAGTTGTACAGTAAAATTAGATGAAGCCAAAAAGGTTTGTAACGATTTTTATACAGTTTATGTGGTATTATTATATATACATGATTACACAAACTTTTACATATACACGGTATTGATAAGGAACCAAAGAATAATATTGAGTGTTGCTTCATCGTTAAGCTACTAAAAGATTACATTTGGTAATGCGTAATTATGATGAGCAAGCGGACAAAGATTAGTAGTGAACTATGTAAGAATATACTTGCATCACTTACATGAATAACAACGTTGGTACGTTGCATGTAATGTAGGAACAATGTCACCGATAAAGGTAAAATAACGCTCTTTTGTAGNAAATTGTTTTGAGGATAGATCAAAACCAATTTAAAGGTGTCATTTTTTAACCATTTACCTATTGCCATTACGTTGTGGTGTTGTTTATAAGTTAGCATTTTTTTCATTATTTTTTATAGCTATTGACGATGAATTGTTTGTTAGTTAACGAAAAAAATGGCTTTTTTCATTTTATTAGCTAATGTTGTTTGAAGGCCTTTTCAGCCAACTTTAGTCGTATTTGTCGTTTCTCAAATTGGTATTTCCAAACTAGGAGATGATGCTTGAGAGAATTAATGATAAATGGCTCTGCGACAGACAAGACATCATGGAGGCCAATGACCAAGTCGGCCAAAAAAAAAATCTCTTTAAATAGCCTGTGAAGGATAAAGATCATACCGTTGCAAGTTTAATCTAGCTCCTTTTTTATGAATCGGTTACAGTCGTCCAGACCAATAAGCACTTACGAGTACATGTAAACCATTGCTTTTTTGGCCAACATGGCTAGAACAATAACCTGTGCTTTGTAACTAAATGGTGGTTGTAAACTTTGTCCCTATGTGGCTTTATTTGGGTAATATAGTAGGGAAGTATTTTAGATTTATAGATACCGTAATCAACTAATTTAGACTTGACTTTACAACGGTGCGTACACTTTTCGTTTAACGTTGGCATCTTATATATCTTACCATACAAATCTGAATTTATATGTAGTTTTATGCTTTTAACATTGTCATTTAATAGTTAAGCCATTACAAGCATACAGTCCCTTCAGGGCCGTCCTGTGAATTTTAGAGGCCCTGTGCCATTTTGACAATATAAGTCTCTTGAACAATACGAAAAAAAATTCAAACATCTGTAAAATAATTATATAGTAAAAGGTAACCATGCAACGACAACAACGATAGTGGATCATGCCGAAGCGCAATACGATGATTGAATGAATAAGATAATTATCTGAAAGCAAAATATAATGTTGTTTAACATGTCTAGTTATTACATTAATAAATATTATCTGAAGGCATCTAAACTTGTCTATAGATAAAGAATATTCATTTAAGAAACCAATTGGGCTAATTGTAACAATTTTCTAGAATTTGGGCCGAGAGTGTATATTTTGTAAACCCACTTGTACGTATTTAAGAACAAAACAAGAAGATTAGGATAAAAATGTGAAAAACTATAAACCTAAGGGCTCAAAATGAATACTACCTATAGATATCATCTTCCTCGGCCATACAAGTCTGTAACTCTGTTTTTTGTTGTTTTCTTGGAAGTTGGAATCATCTGAAACTAACATTTTTATAACGTCGCTTAAATCTAAAAACACAGTCTTATCAATTTTACGCTCAACAAATCAACCCTTTAGTTATAACATCATTAGAGGCCCCAAAAATTTGGGGGTCCTGTGCGGTTGCACATTCCGCACACCCTCAAATCCGACATGAGTCCCTTTAATGTGGGTTTGCAATTGCAGCTGTTGTTGCATCCTAAATGGTTGTTTTTGTTTCATCACTATGGTCCATAATCTCTTGCATCATGCGCGTTGGTTCTTTCAGTGACATATATACAGCATTGTACTTACAGATACACGACCTGTGATAGCTTAGACTTTGTATTTATGCTTCCACCCTCTGTTGTAAAAATCGGCCGCATAATCGATGATCGCTCACTAAGCGCCTTGATTTATCATAATCGGCCTATTTAATCGCTTTGGTCAAAGATCGCTTAAATATCGGTCAACAAACCGATTAATCGGACAAAATCGGTTTAATCAGATTAATCGAACAAAATTGCTTAAAAATGGGTCAACAAAATCGCTTAAAAATCAGTCAAAATCGCTTAAAAATCGGTTTAATCAGATTAATCGAACAAAATTGCTTAAAAATGGGTCAACAAAATCGCTTAAAAATCAGTCAAAATCACTTAAAAATCGGTCAACAAACCGATTAATCGGACAAAATCAGTCAAAGATCGCTTAAAAATGGTCAACAAACAGAGTAATATCTATGTTTGACTTTGAACATTGAAGAATTATGTATTATGTTTATATTTGAACACTTGAAATATTTGAACTTTGATGCATTATGCTTATCTCATACATATAATATAATATAATATCTAAAATTACAATTTTGTGCATAAAAATTCCAATCCGATTAATCCCCGCCTAACCGATTAATCGCTAGGCCCTACCCGACCGCCTCACTAGCGCCTAGCGATTTTTACAACCTTGAATACAAGTATAATTATCTAGTGCCATCACATGATAGTCTCAAAATAGCCAACTTTTTCTCCCTTGTGTGTGTTAACTCAGTTACTGAGAGAGAAAGAGGCTGAAGAAAAGAGAGAAAACTTCAAAAGGCTATGTAAATCTTCTTTCGTGGTAAAATAGAATAAAACTTTTTATGAGTCTTTAGTGGCTGAATATATGTATAATGAACTTCTTTTGGGTGGTAAATTCGATATAAAATGAACTTACATGTGAGTTTAATAGTTTGCAGGAGAAAAGGATTATGGTAAAAGGAAAGAAAGAGGACGATAAAGATAGGCAAAGGGTGTGAATGTCATTTCAAATTATTTTTATACATGAAAACAAAATAATGTATACTATATCATTTCCATTACTTTTGTAGTGTATCTTTGATTTCCAATTAAAGTCACAACTAGGTGCAACGTTGTCGCTAATTAATGACTGTGCACTAATTCGTAAGTGAAAGTACGCGAAGTTTCAAATGGTGGCATACACATATCTCAATATATGTTGCCCTCACATTAATGCGGGATATAATACGCTTGAAACAGTGGACGATGTTGTTACAGAAGGTTCGTGGAGCTGGCCCTAGGAGTGGTTTAATTCTTTTCCTGTTCTAAACCAATGCAATGTTCCTAACCTAAAACAAGATCTGGTAGATACGCTTGTTTGGAAGTATGATGGTGAGTGTTATGACTTCTCTGTCAAACATGCTTGGAATGCTACGAGAGATCGTGGGGAAGAAGTAAACTGCGCGTATCTTGTGTGGTCGAAATATACCATCCCAAGACATACTACACGTTTGTGGCTTGTGATGAGAAGACGTTTACTAACTCAAGATAGGATGAGACAATGGCATGTTGGGAATGAGGTAGATCTTGCTTTACTTCGGTGTCCACTTTGCAAAGGTCAACAAGATTCTCATGAGCATCTTTTCTTCGAGTGGCCGTTTTCAGTGCAAGTGTGGAATCTAGTCATGGACGTGGCTGGAATGAGAGGAATATCATTAAAGTGGAGTGGCATTGTTGCTTGGCTTCTTCCTATCTCAAGACAAAATAAGGTGACAACTATTGTTGGTCGTCTACTGGTGGCAGCTTCTTCTTATTTTGTGTGGCAAGAACGAAACAATAGAATTCATGGAAAGGGTGGAAGACAACCTGATGAGGTTGGCAAAAGTATAGTTGACACGGTTCGCTTAAAATTGGCAGCTATTTGGTTTAAGAAGAATGCTCGTGTGGAGCAAATGAAGAGAACGTGGAAGATTGCTAATGTGCAAGTGAAAGTGAGGTAGAAGTGATGCGGTCCATAGGCTTAGTTTAATGTGTATCTTTTGTAGTCTCTGTATCGCGTTTGGTTAGTTTGGTTGTTATGCTTTGAGCATGTTCAAAGTATAGTGTTTTTTGACTTAGGGTGGCTCATTACCGCCCTTTTTGTACCAAACATTTTTACTTAATATATTTCACCGGGTATAACCCTTTACCCAAAAAAATAGCATTGAGATGTACGCGATATCATAGGTAATATTTGATCGATAATGATGTTTTAGTGTGGTGTAGGTTTTAATACATTTACACAAAGTATGATAATTCGATATACAAATGGACATAGGATCAAATGAACAGAAATCTTTAAATGAGAAAGAGGAGAAATAACTATAACTACACATTAGATATGCATCGATTTGAATTACATGCATCATTAATCTTTTAGATGCACCATAATATATTTTCTAGCTAAAAATTAGATGCATATACATACAAAGTTGCAAAAATCGCTAGGCGGTAGCTGGGCGGCCGGGGATCGCCTAGAGATTAATTGGTTAGGCGGGATTAATTTGATTTGATTTTTTATATATAAAATTATAAAATCTTGAAACTATATGCCCGATTTGGCCGATTAAGCCGATTTTATTTTCCGATTTGGCCGATTTATGCCTGATCTGGCCGATTTTTATCCATAACCGAGTTGGCCGATTTATCTGATTTTTGTCCGATTTGGCCGAATTATGCCCGATTTGGCTGATTTATACCCGATTTAGCAGCTTATTATATGATTAATCGATATGTCAACTGCTTTTTTTACGAAACCGATTAATAGGCCGATTAATGAAAATCGGGGCGGTTAATCCCTCCTAGCAATTAATCAGCCGCCTAGGCCGATTTTGCAACACTGGTATAAATATTAGATGCATTTCATCAAGTTAGAAGAATCTTATGTATCTGTCGTCCTATGCGAGTCAAATTTGTTACCAGTACTACTTTGCATCTTTTTCACTTCAAAATCACTTTCAAAACTAACTGAGATGCATATATAGATGAATAAAGATGCATTTAATTCAAGTAGATACATCTCAAATATGTGGTTATAGTTATTTCTCATTATTCGCATTTCAAGTTTTCTTCTTACTTACAAATGACCCTTCAACATATGGCTTTATTAAATGTGGTGTTCTATATACCAGGTTTTGGTTTCGGGTAGATTTTGAGCTTTGATAAGCAATTTCTTCAACACGATAAAAAAATCGACTTTCCCATAATAGATTCATCTAATTATAGTTTTTTTAATTAAGACATATAACCCTAACATAAGATGTCCTTATTTTACCTCAACGGAGTGACTTGCCATCAGTAAAGAAGTTGTTATCTTTAAGCATAATTTATATTGAACTTTCCTTATCATAAATATAGATTTGATATATTTAAAAAACTAGTCCAAACCCTAATGTTGATGGAAAATAATCCAACAAATACGTAACGTGATCCTATATTAGCGGGTAGTGCACAATGACGTAATAGAATAAGTCATTATTACAAAGCTGATAGACAGATTGAAGTTTTATATGATACATACACATCTTGTAAAGTTCTAGATACAATACCCTAGTACGTAAGCAAGTTTTTTTTACTGACACTAATTTCGTCGACACTATATAATGAATAAATTTGACTAAGCTATATATTCTAAAATATGAAATTTCGTGTCATAGACATGTTTTGAAATCATAGAACGAGAAACCAACCAGTAGTGTGATCCTCTTTTAAGCTCCAACTCTCTTGCTTTACTGTACCTTGACGTAATTAACGGTTGTTATTTTTAGGTTAAATGCTATTTGGGATTATCTTTTGATTAATATATTTATATATGTCTTTACAAGATTGCTAAACCCTAATACATAAGTTTTTCAACTCCTAACTTTTAGTCAACAGTGCTGGAGGACGCAATGGAATAAGCCTTTTAAAGTAAGTTAATTGATAGTAATTTAAAGTATTTAAATTTTTTGTATCAACATTTTCTAACAACTTAAGAAATTATATTGAAAAGCATATAAGAAGCTAGAGACAACATTAAACTAAACACACATGATAAAATTAAAAAAAAAAACTAATAATAAAAAAAAAAAGAAAAAAAGATACCCCTAAATTTAGACAAAGCAAGCATCCAAAAACACCTCTTAAAATGAACACCATGTAATAATAAACCTAAACCCTGGGTAACATCAACAATTTAAAAGTAAAAGAGAGATCGAAATTCTTGATCCTCAAAAACATATCACTGAATGGATGAAGGCTAAATTAGTTCTCTTGAACGCATTTATCATCTAGTTATGTGAGTCACAAGAATACCGCTCTTGCAAGGAAACCTAATATTCACATGATGAGATTTGTTTCTCAAGTGCTTTTTTCAAATGTGTCTATGCAATGATATTAACAAAAATACAACTAGCTTCTTTATTTTTATCTTATTTCTCTTTTCTAGTAATAATTTCTAGTCTTTAAATATTCAAAATAAGTTTATTATGACGGAGTCTCTCTTCACATGAGACACAAAAACTAAAAAATTGAAGCATCAACTAACTTTTTGCTACTTTAACAAGGTTACATTTAATTAGGGATTAGGATCCTCTCATGTTCAATTTAACATGAGAGATTATATTAGCCAATTAGAAAGAAAATAAATGAAATGAAGGTCCATTTTTTAATAAAAGTTAAGGGCTCACATTTTTGTTTACTCTCACAATATTGCCTTAAAGTCACTAAATCTATCAAAATTTGTACTTTTTAGCAATCTTTCTATTAACCACAAAAATTCTCCAATTAACCTTTGATCCGGTTGGAAATGGTTTGACAACGACACATTCTCGTGTTCTTTAAATTCCTTTATTGGTACACTTATTTAATCATATTGATCCATTATCACAGTTTATTTGTGGATACTAAAACCGCGTTGAATTGGTTCCAATTCTAAGGATGAGGGGAGTGGAGCGGCAAAAGAGTACACGTTAGCGTCAACCTACCTTTCCCTTCTTCTTGCCGCCATTTTCGTATGCATTGCTGCAATGTTTTTCCACTAAACTGAAGAGAAAGAAAGGTTACAAGGAGAGTGTTATTTAGGTTTGTGTCATTTTTTGGTTTTTATAAATTATAAAATGGGAGGAACTTTGAATGTTAAACTAATACTCATGATCAAGTCTAAACTGATTTTACTTGCAACATACAAAATTATAAACAAGCATACCTAAAACTTAACTTTTGGTATACTTGTTGCAAAAATCGGCCGATTAATCGGCGATTAATCGGTAATCGGCCCAGGACCTTGGAGAGAATTACACGGAAATCGGCCGATTAATCGGCCGAGTCAAGAAAATCGGCTGATTAATCGGTAAAAATCGCTAATCGGCCCCGGACCGCCTCAGTACCGATTCACGATTTTTGCAACATTGCTCATAATTGAACAACTAGATTAATACCACGATGTATAGCGGCAAATAATTATACTTGCGAAATCTTGATTCTAGTTTGACCCTTGATGCAGATTAATATAGTGTGTGTTCTTGAAAAATTGTCAAATTTAGAATTGATCAAGAAAAAACATAATTTAAGTTGCCAAGTTTTTATAAAGTTACCAAGTTTAAGGGGTACTTAGAGGTAATTTAGGCAAACTATATTAATTTAAGTTTAAAGATTCAAGTTTCAAGATTCAAGAAAAGATATACACTCTTTATAACTAAATATAAGTAAATTCAGATAAATTTGTATGAAAAAATGTATGTTTAGTTCTATAACGGATAAACCTATTGATATGAAATGAGTAAAAAAATTTCAATGAATTTTAAACGTATAAGAAGTTAACAGATGTAGCAAATCTACACACCCCTTGCACAATATAAACCCTAGCGCTCAAACTTTGTTTGTTCATGGATGCCCACTCTCCTTTTGTGTGCACACAAACTTGGTATATGCTACATGTCAATTTTTTTTGGTCTCTAACATAGTTGAATCATTCTCACTAATAATGTGGATTTATTAGTAGTTTAGTATATAAAGAACTAGAGAGAAAAAGTTCTAGAGAGAATGTAAGGTGGTGAGAACTTGTATAAAGAAGTAAGGTGGTTTTCTATTACACACAGATACACACTAAGTTCCACACCTCTACAATGAGAAGCTAGGCATCTTTAATACAATGAGATAAGTCTTCATGGGCTTTGATGGGCCGAGCACTTGTTACGGATCTAAACATAAGCTAACATAAGATATCTAAGCTCGTACACCCAATACTTGTCAATTACATGTTCATACAACATCACAAGGTTCGATCTATAATAAATGGCCATCACTTCTGATGCTAACAATCTCCCCTTAAGGGATGGTCATTTATCAAAAACCCTATCTTCGTTTCTTGGATCTTGAGTCTTCAATTCTTACTTGAGCACGAACCTTGTGCTGTAATAGACTTGATTTCTTATTTGTTCCTATCATGCTTTTTGATCTTTGGTTAAACCTCTTACCTATCTTGCTTTCGATCAACATCTTTAAGAGTTTGTTCTTTCGTCTTCTCCGACATACTCATACCACTTGGACGTTAAACTTTGATCTTTACTCATATATCTTTCATCATTTCTTCTTTGAACCATCTTGATTTGTTTTTGACTTTCTTGAATTTGATGTAGTTCTTTGATATGCTTATGGTGGGTCATGAACGACTGCCTTCATCACTACATGTACAATAAGGAAGATAAGAATGATGTTACGCCAATTCTTCTACATGGAAAGTTTTCAAGAGAATTGTTCCACTACAATTGTTTTACTGATGAATGTCTTGATTCCATTCACCTTGGTCGGGCGAATCAATCTCGAATCCCGTTAAGGAAAAATATCAATATATTTGATAAATCCAAGTATAGACCTACATCATCAGGATTCGATTAGGTAAAGAAATCTCTTTGTTAGGGTTTCCAACTAAAAGTGTTAGATAATCCAAAAGGTTGCCCCGCTTACCGTTACCTGAATTGGAGGCCCTCAAGTAAGCTAACAATAAAACATGTGAGCCGCTTGAGTACACATAAGTATCACTCCGTGACTCTAGACCGTTTGAGACAATGTCCCCACCATAAATACCATGCAAAGAACTCTCGTACAACTTGTGTTCTTATTGGTGAACAACAAGTGTTTATTGGCATGTGTCCTATAGAGATCTTATATTCGATCCCGTTGGCTCTAGAATCGAAAAGTGTGTTTGGTTTTAGTGAACGGAGGCTGGTGCAGGCTGCCACCTTTTCAATATCAACATTTATGGAGTGAGAAGTCGATAGATTATGCATGTAACTCCGTGAAAAATGAAACAAGTATCTTTTGAGAGAAACTTGAGTTGTCGGGGAAGGGTCGTGCATTGCATCACTGGCTCATGATGTATGTCTTCAATATCAGTATCATCTTTGTAATAACCGATAGTATATGTATTGACCCGGTTTCAGCCCTAAGTGTATGAAGGGGTTTCATCTCTTTTAACCCTTTTATAACTTTTCTTTTTCATTCTTCAACCCCTTCAATGCATATCATGTCGTCAATACTATCACCTTGTTGTGATTGTTCCAGTGACAGCTTTTACAATGATAGCATTATTCCCCTTTCTCATACTCCAGGATGACATACAGACTTTCTATATCTATCTATGGAATGTCCTAGCGTAGGTCCCTCCGGTTCTGGCTATATCATGCGATAATACATAAATTTAACCACCTTATATATTCTCGAACATCATTGCAGGTTTGGTTGGTTTGGTATATATCCTAGCCATAAAACCATTTAAAATCAATCAAAGTGTTTGAATAATCAAATAGTTTTGTTAACACTTTTAAAGTTTTTCTTTTTAATACAACTCCCTGTACACATATGCATAGATATTTCAGTCAAAGATTTTGCACATGGAGGTAACAATAATCATAAGCACTTGGTGATAAACTCTAAACAAACTAGACTTTGAGGGACACGTTTACGTCGCTGATTAAAGGGATCCATTATCAGGTTTTAAATGACAACTAGCCCTCTGAACCAACTTGAAATTGTTACCTGTCTAGGTACAAGTCTATTAGAGTTTTCTCACATTTTCAAGAAACTTTGAATCAAGCCAATTCGAGATAAACAGTCTTGATCACATTTTAATCACATTTCACCCCCTCAAAAATAACATCTCCATAATATTTTTGTATCATTTGATTAAAATCTTTGTTTTGTCAGAAAACTAATGGGGAGAAACGGTTTTAAGTCCGTATCCATTTCTTCTGAGAATGGACTTTTGGAACATACTTGTACCCCCCTCTTTCCAAAGAGTGAGTTTATTGAAAGTTTTATGAGGGAGTAATATCTTAAGCAAAATTTTAAAAAGTTTTGAAAAACCTTTTGAAAAGTTTTGAATAAATGACCATCACTTCTAATACTAACAATATTTATGTTTTCATTACATCCGTAAACAAATGCCCAAAATTTGTGTGCGTCTGTCAATAATAAAATATGAAAATGAAATTTTTGCTTTTGTAATATGGATAATAACAAAATAATATGGATACTATAGTCCTAAAAGGCTTGTTTCCTAATGGGAACACATGTTGTGTGTAGGACCGTAGAACAACCTTAAACACTAATGAATCATGCGTAAATCTAGAAAGAGAAAGTGAGTAGAGAGAGAGTGGGAGGAACTCTAGTGTGTGTGATGCGTGGTTTTGCGACCTTACAACAGGTTTTACCTCTCAAGGGATCTCAAGAGGCTTACAACCCCACCAGGCAGTGTACCTGACCGATGTAGTATAGTGAAGTGGTAAGTACGGAGGATTGATCGTTCAACTCAAAGAATAGTGTTCGTTAGGATTGAAATTTATCTACTAGGTCTAGAGATGAGGGATGATTCTTTTTGTATTTTTTATGTTTTTTGGAAAGCAAGTAAAATCTCGGGTATTGGAAGAGTGGGCGGAATTAGTTGCTAGTCAACTAACCCAAGAGCTACTAATTAAACTAATGTGCAAGAAAAGTAAATTAAGGTTCTACAAGAAGAGTGAAGCGTATCTACCTATGATGTATTACTCCTTGCTAGCTATCCAATTCTACC
>LBNU01035042.1:34022-55190 GCA_014162995.1 Artemisia annua
AGTAAGGAAATCTAAGTAAACACATTTGTCTCCATATAAGTTTTCACAACCACAATAGTTTAGTTATTTTATTTTTATTGCAATTGTAGTTTTTTGGTTAGTTGACTAGCAACTAATTCCGCCCACTCCTCCAAAACCCGAGATTTTACTTGCTTTCCATAAAATACAAAAACACAAAAATAATCTTCCTTCACCTTTAGACCTTTTAGAGTAGTTTTTCTATCCTAACGAACACTATTCCCTGTGAGAGAACGATCAATCCCCCGTACTTACCACTACACTATACTACACCGACCAGGTACACTGCCTGGTGGGATTGCAAGCTTCTCAAGATCCCTTGAGAGGTAAAACCTGTTGCGTGGTCGCAATCCCACGCTCATCAAACAACAACCTTGCACGCAAAGGGATTTAGTGCTAACATTCATACTTATCACACATATATTATACGTATATCACACATAAACACTTAATTCACACCAAACAAAGTTAAATGATTTGAGACTATTAGTCAAATTAACCTGTTAAAATCACGGTTGTCACAGACATTATTTTCTGTCACTACTGTCGCTTCTCCTTTTCCTAACATAGAAACCTTAGTGTTATTTCCAAACCGCACAAAATCTCTAAATGACTCGTCAAGAGCTGTAAATAATGTTTTGTCTCCACTCATGTGATTACTACATCCAGTGTCTAGATACCACACATTCTTGTTGGTTGTGTCCATTTCACAAGAAGCCATCAGTAACAATATTTCATCTTGTGGTACCTCATTTTCTGCATAATTAACCTCTTCTCCTTGCGTACCACCTAAATTCGTTCGACATTCGTTGCTATAATGCTCGAACTAATGACAATGATAACATTCAATGCTTGATTTGTCCGATGTCCTTGCATGATAATCACCTCATCCTCGTCCATTATCATGGAATCTGTTTCCATGATGTTGAGGCTGAAAATTACCTCCTCGTCCTCTGCCTCGGCCTCTATTGCTTCTGCCTTGACCTCGACTACGTCCACCAAAATTATGATTACTTGATCCTCGTCCTCCACCTCATTTACTTGTCATTGAATGATCAGTTGAGACCTTCAATGCTCGTTCTTCCGCGTCTGGTTGTTTGAATTTCTGTTCATGCACCATCAGCGAACTTTGCAGTTCATCAAGTGAGAGCTCGTCCATGTCTTTCAACTCTTCTATAGCACAAACAACAAAATTAATTTTGTTGTCAGTGATCGAAGGATCTTTTCAACGACAGTAACATCTTCTGTTTTGTCCCCATGGATACGCATTTTGTTGATGATGGCCATCACTCGAGAGAAATAATCTGACACCGGTTCATCCGACTTCATTCTGAATTTCTGATCATCTCAAATTCAGAACGTAAAGCTTGAAGCTGCTGCCTCCTTGCCCTTGTAGATCCTTGGTACTTTTTCTTCATCGAGTCCCAGATATCTTTTGACGTTGCTTTGTTGAGAATTGTATCAAGAATTGAACGATCAATGGCTTGAAACAAGTAATTTTTGGCTTTCAAATCTTTCAACTTCATCGCATTTAACTCTTGCTGTTGCGCATTAGTAAGGGCTGTTATGTTATCTGGTGTTTCTACACCATATTCGATGACTTGCCAGTACTCTTTCGATCTTAAAAAGTTCTCCATGAGCATACTCAGTGCTCATATTGACCATCGAATCGAGGAATCGATGGTTGAACAAATCTTTCTTCAGAAGCCATTACACCACTTATCTGCTACTGCTGTAACAAATGCTTTTGATCACTCAACCTCACGTGTTTCTCTCGGTTTGTGGGCTATAACAGAGCTCTGATACCACTGTTAAAAGTGACTAAGATAACAAAGATAAAGGCTATTGATTTGGGAGGAAGGAGTTCTTTTATTCTGCTGAAACTTTGATGATAAAAACTACAAAACAACTAGCTCTATTTATAGGTATAGAACAACTACTAGAATACTTGAAAATAGAAACGACTCCCTAATAACTTGCCACTACTTCAACTAACCATCATGGCATTAGACTCTCCTAAATAACTGGTCAAACCAGTAAACATGGATGAATAAGTAAATATAAATATCAGTTTATTCAACAGGTTAACAGGTGGGAAGGTGAAACGGAGATCTTGGGTAACTTTAGTGAAGTTCATTCGGAGCAAGAGAGATTCGGTACCTTGTTTAATGTCCAAGGTGCTACAACTTTTAACACTTTTTATTTCGAGGACAAGTTTGATTGATTTCCAATTAGGAGGGATGATGAGTGGCCTTTTACTCATCATTTTAGGCCTGAAAAACCCACAAAACCGACCAAAACACCCTAAATAACCATATAATATTGCAAATATCCTTGGAAAGTGTTTTTTGTGTATTTCAGGTACAAAAGGATTGAAAATAAGGCAAAAGTGAGCAAAACGGAGCTTGGAAGGGAAAACGGAGCTAAATGGAGCATTACCGGATCAACTCGACACGTTTTTTAAGAAGAATGAAGAGAAAGACAAAAAGTCAAAGCCAAAGTCAATCCCGGGAATGCGATAAGGGGGTGAGCTTGGAAAACCAACACAAAACCCAAATTTACCCTTTTACACTTGACCTAAACCCAAAATAACCAAATTGCCCCTTCACCCGACACCAAAATTCTCAAACTACCCTTAAACCCAAAACTTAATTTTAAAATCATTTTCAAAATCAAAACTCAAAACCTTTTTCCCAAATCATTTCAAATCTCAAAATTTCATTTCCAAAAATAAATCCCAAAAACATTTTGACAAAACTAATTATTAAGTATTTTGTTACCCTTTATTATTATTATTATTATTATTATTATTATTATTATTATTATTATTATTATTATTATTATTATTATTATTATTATTATTATTATTATTATTATTATTATCATTATTATTATTATTATAAAAAAAACTACAAAATTATTTTTTTGCAAAATCAGTTTTTATTTATCCTAATAATTCTAAATCCTAATACCCATTAATCCTAAAATTACAACTCCTAATCTAATCCCACTAAAGCTAGCCCACAACTAAACCTAACCCATGCAACCTTTCAACCCAACTCACACTCTCAGCCCAACACAACTCACTTACCTGTGGCCCAACCAAATCCAACCCACCTTCACTGACCTCTCACCCCAACTTAACCTTTGACCCTTCTCTTAGTCAAACCCCTGCCCCTAAAACCTCTATCCCACCAATGATAAAACAGGGGATAAGCTCCAAACCTGTCACTCTCCCCTCTTCTGCCCCACACCACAACACAACAAAAGCATCACATGTTCATGTTTCCATGTCTTTACCCCCTCCATTCCTCATCATGAATTCACCTCTCTTTTGATCCAATGGCTCTGATTACCCTCCTTTGGGACCAAGCCAATCCAAAGGCTCAGGATTAGTGTGAGAAAGCACAAATGTGGATTCTAAGCTCACTCACTAATGGAAAAAACACACAAGGAAGTGGACAAGACCAGAAACCCTAGCTACACTAGTATAAATAGGTTAAGATGTAGCCAATGTAAAGGGCAGTATGTTTTTTTTTTTAGTAAATTTTTTAGTTTTATTTTAAGTCTTGGTATTTTTCTTATGTACTCTTGAATTTGATTTAATGAAAGTTTTTATTTAAGTTTCTTAATTTTCTGTTAGTACTTTTCATTCCTGATAAAAATTTTTACAAGTGTCTCATCACTTAAGCTCACAAAGCTAATCAATAGCTTATGTGAGTTTGATGCGTGGATTTGCAACCTTGCAAGAGGTTTTACTTCTCAAGGGATCTTGAGAAGCTTGCAATCCCCACCAGGCAGTGTACCTGACCAATGTAGTATAGTGTAGTGGCAAGTACCGGGGGATTGATCGTTCTACTTGGGGAATAGTGTTCGTTACGATTGAAAGCTAATCTAATTAGGTCTAAGGGTGAGGGATGATTCTTTTTGTATTTTTATATTTTATGAAAGCAAGTAAAAATCTCGGTTTTGAAGGAGTGGGCGGAATTAGTTGCTAGTCAACTAACCCAATTAACTACAAATGCAAGAAAAATAAAATGACAAGAAAATAAAAGGTTGTGAAACTTATATGGAGAAAAGCGTGTTTACTTAGATTTCATTATTCCCTAACTATCTTTTACCGGTTGATTAGTTTTACAATTGTGTGGATGACGGGTTGTATTCCTTAATACCATTCGTGGGGCATGCACGTCCTTCCCCAACTCTATAAGCTCCTACTTCATCCTATGGCGACACGTTTAGTATCCTAACCATGAAATCACTAATAGTCACTTATGCATTAAATACAACCAATTAATCGTAGTGCACATCCGATTCATGTTTCTTAAGACGTTCAAGCATGTTACCAATTGGAAGTTAGCCAGTTTTCTTAAGCCTAACATTAAAATCACCTACCCACAACAATTAATAACCAACCATCAACCAATAATCAATAGCTAGGTTTCACTACATCTAAGCAAACACAAGAAAAACCTAGCCTAACATGTTAATGTAAAGACAAGCATAAGATAAAATCAAACAACACATAGACATATTGAATGATTAATGGAAGACTTATCTTTAATTAAGCATGGATGAAACAAGGCTGAAAAACCCTTGAAAATATAGTAAAATTCGACCTAGGGTTTATCCCTAAAGTTCTCCCAAAAGTTGCACACTAATGAATGGAAATTAGAAAATTATATATAGATTTTACAATCTGACGGCGTCACGTTATAGCCTGTGACGCCGTCACCTCGCCGTCAAAACTCTTCTCGGATTGCTCAGATCCACTTCTGATGCCGTCCCCCTTTATTTCTCTCTGGGTCGTCTCTCTTTGACTTATAACGTGACGGCTTAGGCGTCACAAAGCGTGACACCATCACGTGTTAAATCATCAAAACTTTCTGGAGCGTCTCGTGTAATTTCATATCCACCTCTTTGTCAAAGCGTGACGCCGTCACCTCGTAAAGGGTGACGCCGTCAGGTACAGTTTCCAACATATTTTTGGGACTTTGTCGTTTTCTTCACTTTTATGCTCCAAAAACGTCCAAAATGCTCCCTTTTCCAGATTTCCTCNGTGTAATTTCATATCCACCTCTTTGTCAAAGCGTGACGCCGTCACCTCGTAAAGGGTGACGCCGTCAGGTACAGTTTCCAACATATTTTTGGGACTTTGTCGTTTTCTTCACTTTTATGCTCCAAAACGTCGAAAATGCTCCCTTTTCCAGATTTCCTCTCCAAAGTACCTAAAATGACAAAAGGAACGATTTAAGGCAATATTTGATCAAATAATTACGGATTAGGGCTTAAATGACTCCCTAAAAGCGTAACACTCTTCGCCTCATCAGAGTTCTTAAGTTAAAGTTATTTCTGTTTTCATTATTTAAAAAAAAAATCAAAACAATGCCCAATGGATGAGAAGCCAATTCTGGAAGGGCTTATTGGGGTTGTGTTAGCAGCTTGTTGAGTAGCTCCTCGAGCATTTGATAGCCTTGTTTTTGCAAAGGCATTTGTGAGTTCATTTTTCATTTTACTATTCAAGTGCTTATTACTGTTCCCTTGCTTATTTACTATTTTCATATGCTTATGTATGATTTCTATTGCTTTTTGTACCTAGTATATAGCTTATAGGCATTTTGTTTGAGTTTTCCATTTTAACTGTCTCTTTTACCTCATAAATGCTTATTACACTTTGCTTATTTAAACTGCTTATTCAGTGATTCATTTGTGTTAGTCAAGTGTTTGTGATCTTAGTTTAAGACTGTGTTCAAGTTTGTGAGCTAAATCAGTTGCTTTCATGCTGAAAATGGTGAAACTATTTTTAAAAGGAGTGTTTGGATATGGGATTTAGAAAAGGTCAAATATTGTTTTTGCTTGAATTGTCCATTTAGCTAAACTTGTTTAGCTCTCATTTAGGGGACGTTTGGTACGGCTGAATCGCAGAGAATGGAAATGCAGTGTAGAATGGAAAGGCGGGGAAAGAGAATGACACTGAGATAAGANTGTTTGGTACGATGGAAAAGAAAGGGGAGAATAGGAAAAAGAATGCATTCCCACGTTTGTTTCATGTATGGAATGGAAATGGGTCATCAAAGTTCCATTCCCTGTCTTCAATTTTGATTCTTTAAAAAAAGTAAAGAAAGCTGGAGAATGAGAATTTCTAAAGGGCCCTTTCTTAATTATCATTCCCTGTCAATGGAAGTGACATAAAAAAAGAGGGGACTAACACACATGCGATGCACAATACGTATTAAAAAACAAAACAAAAAAACCCTAGCAGACAATTTTCCCTCGACTGGTTATCTCCATCAACTGTGGTTTTCATCTTCAACAAATGTAATGATTTTTTCTTCCTCTTTTTTTGCTTAAAGATTGGTAGAATCTATCCCCTAAAACAATTTTCTTCTCTTGAATATTGTATTGATTAGCTCTCGACATCACTAGATGATATCTGCCTTTTTAAAAGATTACATGGTTACTTGTTATTGATGGAGTGACCTTTGTAAATGTTGGTCTCTTGTGTTCATAATAAAGATTAAGAAGAAATATTCAATAAATTATGTACACTTTTAGTACGCAACTCACATAATTACAAAGATGATACTTTTTTAATTGATATTTTTTATTATCAAGTCATATAATTACATACATGTTATAAATTCTTGAAATAAAAAATAATAAAAAAGTATCATCTTTGTAATTATGTGAGTTGCGTACTAAAAGTGTACATAATTTATTGAATATTTCTTCTTAATCTTTATTATGAACACAAGAGACCAACATTTACAAAGGTCACTCCATCAATAACAAGTAACCATGTAATCTTTTAAAAAGGCAGATATCATCTAGTGATGTCGAGAGCTAATCAATACAATATTCAAGAGAAGAAAATTGTTTTAGGGGATAGATTCTACCAATCTTTAAGCAAAAAAAGAGGAAGAAAAAATCATTACATTTGTTGAAGATGAAAACCACAGTTGATGGAGATAACCAGTCGAGGGAAAATTGTCTGCTAGGGTTTTTTTGTTTTGTTTTTTAATACGTATTGTGCATCGCATGTGTGTTAGTCCCCTCTTTTTTTATGTCACTTCCATTGACAGGGAATGATAATTAAGAAAGGGCCCTTTAGAAATTCTCATTCTCCAGCTTTCTTTACTTTTTTTAAAGAATCAAAATTGAAGACAGGGAATGGAACTTTGATGACCCATTTCCATTCCATACATGAAACAAACGTGGGAATGCATTCTTTTTCCTATTCTCCCCTTTCTTTTCCATCGTACCAAACATCCCCTTAGTCTATTAGGTAGTATTCATATAACTTAGAGCATTTTTACAAAGTTTTGTAGGTCTTTAATTAGTTTTTAAAAGTTTCAGTTTTAAAAGTCCCCTTGACTGTTTCTTTAGGAAAATCTTTAAGGAGTCTTCAAATGTTGTCGTTTATGGTTCAAATCAATCTCAATTAGGTTAATTTAGTTGTTTAACCCTGGTAGTTGACTTCCTTTAGTCAAAATCCCATTATCACCCATTATTCCAAAACTTACTTGTTTAATTGTTGTAGTTTAGTCAATAGGGTAAATGATGGAATTTAGTTAATTTGTCGATACTATTGCTTCTAATGTGTTTCAAACAAGTGTGTGCATGATTTTCACCCTGATCTTTGACTTTGGAAGTCAAACACAACCAAAGTCACCCATTGGTAATCCTGACCCAACCCAAAAGAAGTGCCAAAACAGCCACGTGCTTTTTATTTTACATTTTCTCATTTCTTCATCAAATCATTTGAAATTATGGATTTAAGTCGTTTGGAAGCTAGATTAATCAGCCCTATTTTTATTTTATTTTTTTGGATTTTTTCTGAATCACTTTTGATAGGGCTGAATTCAATTGAACATGGAAGAAAAGAGGATATGAAAACCCTAAAAATCCTCAGAAAATCGTACTAGGGTTTAAGTCTCCGAAGTTGCACACTGATGAATGAAAAATCGAAAAGTATATATAGATTTACAAGTCTGACGGCGTCAGGTTATAAATCCTAACGCTGTCAGAACGCCACGTTTAGGGTTTCTTCTTGTGCAAGTCGAGCTTCTGACGTCGTCACTCTATACCTCTGATGTCGTCAGGTATAATCCTGACGCCGTCTCCTTCAAAGTCTTCTGGACCGTCTCTCTTTAACGTAACACTAGACGGCCTACTTACAAATACACCTGACGCAGTCAGGTGTAAATTCCTCAAAAGTTCTCTTGAGCGTCACGTTGTAAATTTCCAACTTCATGGTTTTCAAGTGACAGCATCACCATTTAAGGCGTGACGCCGTCAGGTGTGTTTCCTGACAGGTTTTTCACGACTTTGCTGTTTTCTTCACTTTTTACCCCAAAAAGCATCTAAAATGCTCCAATTACCATAAATCACGTCCCAAGTACCTAAAATGAGAAAAGGAACGATTTGAGGCAATATTTGATCATAAAAACACGATTTAAGGCTTAAATGACCCCTTAAAAGCGTAACAAATAAATCCTTATCAGACTTGCAGATGGAGTTGATTCACTTGCAGATGTTACAATTATATTGAATTTTAGAAAGTCAATTAATGTCATTACACATGAAAATTGACTATTCAATAGTCAAATACCAGCTTGAATTAGTATATCAGATGTTGTAGTTTCAGTTGGTTTATCAAATGGATTTCCTTGACTTGCATATGAAGTCACTTTGATCATGTTACCTGTATGTGTTTTGACTTGGATAATGTTAGTCTATTTATGGATGTATATAACACATTCTTTTTTGCAAGGACCAAATAGCTAACCGAAAAGAAAAAAGTACAATACAAGTATAAAAACAAAAGAAATACATACATATTAAAACAACTGTACAAGGACCAAAATAAAACAACTCAAGAGTTGTTACTATTCAACCAAAATCAAGGCTTCCTACACAAGCCTTACCATTTACATACCATCTAAAACCTGACCAAAACGCAAAAAACAATGCAAGTTCTAAACATACTAGATAAACCATAGAAAAACGAAGGTGATCACTATCCAAGAGAAAACATAAAAGTTCCTCAGCCTGCAAACTTTCTCCTTCTCAAGAAGGAGATCAGCTAGGCATGCTTCGTGAGCAGCCTCTTGGTCGTTAGCCGAGTTGTTAGCTAACTCAGTCAGAGCAATGAGGTCGGCTTGGCATTGTTGTAATGCTGCCTCATGCTGGTGGATGTTTCTCTGCAAGTACCTAATCACGTCCATTGCTCTCCTTGACATGGGTGGATCGTACCACTCAATGAATGGACATGTAGATGCCTAAAACTGAAAATCAAAATGTTAGCATCTCTTTGCAGCTTAAACTGATACTAAAGCCACTTTTGTTACTGTTTAAACTTCAAAATTACACTTTAAACTAAAATCACTATTACAATTAAACCAACATTATACTATAAACAACACATTTAACCTAAAGCACCACCATTAAACTCTATATTGAAAAAAAAATAAAGTGTCCAAACCTGTCTTGGACAAGCATAAAACTGTTTTCCGAGGTTCATGTTGTTCCAACAGGTTCGGACCACAGCCCTTCGATTGCAAGAACAACACACATTGTTTCCGATTAGATTAGAAGATGAGAAGTAAAGAATATAAGTTTTTAGGAGAGATGAAAGTTTAAGGATGAGTAGTGATAAAAAAATTTACCTTTTTTATAGCAAAAATATTACTGTAGCACTATCAGAAGCCGCATGTACTTCTTTACTCGATAGCGAAAATGCGATAATGCCCCAAACTAAAAACAAAATCAAACGGAAAGGAACGGGGTTGACCATAGAATGACGGGGTCAAAGGACCTCATTGATACTAAAAACTTGAAAAAGGGACATCTGACGACCAAAAGTCCAAAGTATGTCCCAACGTGATGTTTTTGACAAAGTTCAGGGACCAACGGTATATTTTACTCAATTAAAACACTGTTAGTTAGCAAAAACACTTGCTCCTAATTGAAATAGTTAATTTGGGCGGAGAATTCAATCTAAAAGCAGCATAGATTTCATCGACACCTCTCTTGATTATTACTACATCTCCTCCTCCTCACTTCACATTTCCGCATTTCATTTCACTCTTCGCTCAACTGCTACACCTAATTCCTTGTTAAAATTAGGCACATTCACATTCAAGTAAGCAAGCTTTCATATCATTCATCTTTCATTTATCCTAATTTCCGTACTAACACTTCGGATCTTACTCTTTTTTATTTAAAATAACTGTATTCGTTTACTTATAGATTTTGATATAAGGAGCTATGGATTCAGCTGCTGTCATGAACTGCAGTAAGCCGATTTCGACCTCGGTTTCCTCCTCTCTTCCGGTATATATACATATTTATTTATTTACTCTTGTGAATTGATGAGAATGGTTCTTTGTTGATGTTTTTAACTCTTTTGTGTTAGTTATTTGATAGCTTTAACTGTTTATGATGTAATTTGTGTACTGGAATGCTGGTATAAGTTTACAACAGTAGTCGTGAGTGCGCGTGTGAAGTTGTGTTAACTGATCATGTTAAAGTTTGTGTGATTTGGTGTCAGTTTAAGTTTAGCGTTGTTAGTTGTGGATTTTGTGTGCGCGTATTATTAGTTCAAGTCTAGAATTGTACGGAATTGTACGTGTGATTTTGTGTTGCTATAAGTGATTTTAGTTAAGTTTATTGTTTGTGATGTAATTTGTATACTGCGAGATTAGTGTTTGTTTAGAAACATATGTTTAGTATTGTGTTTTCGTGTGGTGGATTCAGTGTTACTTGATGCAAGTGTTTTGTGTTAGTGATTTGATAAAGTTATTGTATGTGCTGCAAATTGTTCATTTCTAGATGTTGTTGGAATTGTTTTGGCTGGTTGCATACTTCAGAAAACGTGAAAGATGTATACAAGATGCTTTTGTCTAGGTTTTAGTTTGAAATATCTCTCATTTCACCATTTTTTTAATTTGTTTTCTGATGAGTTTCAAAGAAAAATAGGTCTACTATGTGTGGAACTTCCTAAGTAAACATATTTTGAAGAACAAGGTTGATGGTTGCAAGCCGTAGGCTGTTTTAGAAAAGTTGATATTTTTAAGCAGTGATTTATGTGGTTGAATCCTATTTTATAGAAGAATGTATTCTCAAATCTCAATAACATCGTGATGGGAGTTAAGTGGCCTAGGATCACCACTTAATGAAGAAAAAATGTAGATCATAGTTGTTCCTGTTGACTGATAATCTCAAAAGTTATGTAACATTGCTTAGTAAGTTATCGGGACAAACCAAAAGCTAATAACTGCGGAACAGAGTGCATTGTTGATAAATGCATCATTGTGGAAGTTTTAGTTTCAGTTTTCTACTCCTGTAGTTTTGTTAGTTGAGCAATGCTAATTAGTAAAAGCTGACCAACTTAATCTTCTCTGAAAACTTTAATGGAGCGTGTACGCGGATTCGATCATATATTTTATTTTCTTGATATTATGTATTATGCATGCTTGAGTGACAGTGTTTTTCTTTGTAAAATGTATCTTTAATGATTTATACTGGTATGTATATTTACCTGATTAGTATTATTCACCTGTGATGCATATGCCAGGGTTTATTTGTCGGGAGGTCTAGTGGACTGAAGAGCTCACAGTGTAACTTCTTGGCTGGAAGTAAGGTGACCTTTCCTAAGCAACGAGTTCAAGCTTCTCAAAAGGCTCGTAGCTCAGCGAAACAAGCAGGAGCACTTGGTGTTACTTGCCGTGCTGAAAAAATTCTGGTGGCAAACAGAGGAGAAATTGCAGTGCGAGTGATTAGAACTGCTCATGAGTTAGGAATCCCCTGCGTTGCAGTGTACTCCACTATCGATAAGGATGCCCTTCATGTGAAACTGGCTGATGAGTCGGTTTGCATCGGAGAAGCTCCTAGTAATCAATCGTAAGTTGACAATACTGTAAAAAAACATGGAAGTCTTTATTCATAAAATGAAGCTAACAACGAGGCTCTTGAATTGTTGTATAGTATCCACAAATTATGTGTTCCAAGTTCCAACTAGTGGTTATACATGTGGTTTTAAATAGAGTAAAAGCTGGAAATGATATTATTTTTTAAGCTTGACATTCAGACAATATTAACGGCCATTTTTCTTCATCAGGTACTTGTTGATACCCAATGTCCTGTCTGCTGCCATCAGTCGTGGATGTACAATGTTGCATCCTGGTTATGGTTTCCTTGCTGAGAATGCTGTTTTTGTTGAGATGTGTAGAGAGCATGGAATTAACTTCATCGGGCCAAACGTAAGTAATATGTAAATGTCAGTAGACACTGAAGGTGTATATTCAGTTCCAAAGATATTTATCTGATTACTCTGACAATGAAATTTTACATGATAATAAATGATTATTATTGTTCTTAATTGACGTTTTCAAGTTTTAAAGTCTATAAAACATGAGTAAGGTACCGTTTGGAGGGCACTATGATCATATAAGTGAGATATGGACAAGTAAATACCATATGCTAGCCTTTCTATTAAACCCTTCCACTCTTTATTTCTTGTCTGTATTGCATTTAAATTAATTGAGTAGTTATACTTGCATATATCGAATATCTTAGTCTTGCTGTATATTTAGATTTTTTAATGTATCCTTTTGCAGCCTGACAGCATTCGTGTTATGGGGGACAAAGCAACTGCCCGAGAGACCATGAAGAATGCTGGTGTTCCAACTGTACCAGGAAGCGAGGGTCTTTTATCGGTATGTTCATATACATGTTATGATACTGAATTTCTTGATTCCAACGATCAAACTTTACAGTGTTCTATTTTCGTCATCTTAATAGAGCACGGAAGAAGGAATCAAACTTGCTGACGAGATTGGCTTCCCAGTGATGATTAAGGTAAGTTGTTATATAATCTTTAAATAGGTGTTTATGGAACAAATGATACCAACTTGATGCATATTACATTTGCACATAAGCAGCATAAGAGATAAGATAGTTGAAATGAAAATCCAAATTCACCCTGACAAAAGGATTGTTTGGACTTGGTTACACTCGAGATTTATATTTAATTTGTTATGTAGCACATATTTCTCCCAATTCTGTAGTCCACTGTCTGTTTAATGCATGAATCTTAATGGCCGGGTATTCCTCTCTATTATATTCCGTAGAACAACCATTTTAGGCAAACCAGTACTTAGATTAAGAAAATCAACATTACCCAATCCCGTCTTCCACGGGGTATGGAGGAGGTGAGATGTAGACAGCCTTACCCCTACCCGAAGGTAGAGAGGCTGCTTCCAGAGGACCTCCAGCCTTTTTGCAGGGAGTGAGAATCGAACCACCCTTATGCGGACTTGGATCACCATATTCTAACTGACCATAGTCTCATTGCGTATCACTTTGGGAATTTAGATGGTACCTGGCCACCCTCAGTTGATATTTGATAAACAAAATCCCGTTTGTATAGATGGCTAGATGCTATAGCATTTGTTTTTAAAGCATAGTACTGTAGCAGCAGAGATGCATATCTATTAACCATACACATTGTGTTATAAGATATACAATATAGGTTACAGTTTTGATGTTATACTTTTAAAACTTGTACCATACAAAGGAGATATGTTGGAAATTTTTTTATTTATTTACATGGTAGAATCTGTGTTACGAAAAGTATGGTACAAAATCTCCCACCCCCTCTTCTCCTTTTAGCTGGTAACTAATAAATGTTTGATGCTCTGAAGGCTACAGCAGGTGGTGGTGGTCGTGGAATGCGTCTTGCAAAAGAACGTGATGAGTTTGTGAAGTTGTTGCAGGTATGGTTTTACATTCTGCAACCAACTCTAATTATTATAATTTGGAAGAGTGTTTTTAAAGTCTAAACATTGATGTTGCATTCTAGTCATCTAAAACATTTCTGTATAGTGGAACTCAGATTGGATTCTTTCAGTGTCATATGATTCATTGCAAATAGAGTTTATGTCCAGTCAGCTATCACATAAAAAGTGTTGAAAGTTTAATATGTTTTTAGCGTAATGTTTTTAACTTTTTTTAGTATTACCAGTCCTGTAAAGAACTTTACACATGCTTCTCCCTCCTGGTTTCTCGCACCAACAACTTGAAAAAAGAAAATTAGTCTTCTAATTATAAATTTATAATAGTAATTATCATATTCAAAACGCTCTTCTTAATTTTATTTTTTAAATATTTGGAATTTTCGTGTTAACAGCAAGCTCAGAGCGAGGCTGCAGCTGCATTTGGGAATGATGGTGTGTATTTGGAGAAGGCCATTCTAAATCCAAGGCACATTGAGTTCCAGGTAATAAGTTTTTTAGTCATAGAAGTGATTCATTTATGAACTACTATCTACAACGACAAAAATAACTCTCTGTGGAAGTTAGAAAAATAAGACATTGCAGTGGGGGAAAACAAAGTGTTCTAACTTGTGAATTGTATTTTGCTATGACATTCTTTGCTGTACTGTACAGATTCTTTTATGCTGGCATAACATAATGATATTATAAGTATTGTTGATTTCTAACTGCATGCTACTTGCTTCTTTAGGTTCTTGCAGACAAATATGGAAATGTTGTTCATTTCGGGGAACGTGACTGCAGTATTCAGGTACGCATTAGCTCAATATGCTTGTTCCAGCTCTCTAAACATGATTCTGCATTCTAACTGAACTTGAACAATTCTTAGTCAAGTGAGCTACTAGCACTACTAGCACATCAGAATAAACAAGTTAAATAGAAAACTATGGTGTTTAGTCATAAGAATCTTAAAACTACTTTAATTGCTTTTGCAGAGAAGAAACCAAAAGTTGCTTGAAGAAGCACCATCACCTGCATTAACCCCAGAGCTGAGGAAAGCCATGGGTGATGCAGCAGTTGCTGCAGCAGCATCAATTGGCTACATTGGTGTTGGTACTGTAGAGTTTCTTTTGGACGAAAGAGGTGGATTCTACTTCATGGAAATGAACACTAGAATCCAGGTCAGTTGAATTATCTATGTATATAACTATATATGTAAAATAGAGGTAGCAAAAATGCAAATAAGCAGGTCAGGCAGGTTGGGTAACGGGTCAAACCAGTATTTTACCCAGCTTTTCATATTTGAGATCAGTGTATCCAAGTTTCTATATAAATGAAAAGTTTCAGATACAGTTATAAGAGTTATCTTGTTTCAATTGTAGTATAGTTTGTTGAAATATAGTTTTTTTAAGCGAATTGCTGCTGTCATGTCACCTGTTTCCAATCAAACCATTCATAAGTAAATGGGTCAAATTTCCTCCTCGAATTTCGGAGGAACTAAGTTTATAGTGCATTTTGTTGTAAATGTTGTGACACTTGGTTTTCTTGTTTACTAAAAAGGTTGAGCATCCTGTGACCGAAATGATATCTTCCGTCGACTTGATAGAGGAGCAGATTCGGGTAGCAATGGGTGAGAAGCTACGTTACACACAGGTACCAAATTGTTTACAGTCACATTTTTAGGTATCAAAATATGTGTATGTATTAAATTATTGCAATGCCTCACAGGATGAAATTGTGCTTAGAGGACATTCAATTGAATGCCGTATCAACGCTGAAGATGCTTTCAAAAATTTCAGACCTGGACCAGGTATGTAATCATTGATTATGTTTATAAGTGGCAAAATAGACTGGTTGAGTAGCGGGTCGAGATTCAATACTTAACTTATGATTTATCACTGGTATGGTCCGGTTCGAATTGCCTTGAAACACTTTTGTCTGTATGTTTTGAACTTTTAATACTCGTAAATAAATAGTGTGCCAAATAAGATGGTAACATATATGTTTTTATAATAGAAGCTGATTTTTGATGATTTAGGAGGTTTTATAGTATCTGCTAAGGTAGTTTTATACTTAAACGATTTAACATAATCCAATTTCACGCGTTTTCAAGGCATGCTTTTTACTTGCACACAAGCATGTACAAGGCTCTAGGTATGCCCACATAAGTTTTCTTCAATTTATAGCATAAACATCATACTTCTGAAAATGAAAAGGTTAGAACGAATTCTTTTGATTAGATAGATATAATTACATAGTCATAGTACCATATGCATAATCTTGTACGAGTATTTGGAGTCAGGTAATAAGAATTTGAGTTAACCCTCATTGGGTCGGGCATATCAATTAAGCATCACAGTTCCAAACATTTATGAAATTGAGTTTTTCATGGCAATGTAATAGACTATTTTATATGTGGAGGTAGAAGTTGTCATGGTTGCATGTATTATAGTTGTATTTGCTCATTGGCTACACTTGGTTGCTTTTTCAGTCACTTAATAGATGAGCTATTTATTCATTCTTTTTCTAATATATATCAGGGAGAATTACTTCTTACTTGCCATCTGGAGGTCCATTCGTGAGAATGGATAGTCACGTATATACCGATTACGTTGTTCCACCAAGCTATGATTCTCTACTTGGAAAGGTTTGTAATATTGCTTTCATTATCTCCCACATGGTTTTGCCTTTTTCTTTCAAGATGTTGACAATTTGAATATAGCACAGAAAGTTTTTTTCGCCCAGAGTCTGATTTCTAATTATATAAATACGTGAATGTATTGCATACAACTATATATAAGAGGTTTAGCGCATTCATGGTAGTTGCCAGTTCTAGCTTCATATCAAGAATATCCTCACGACATCAATATCGCAATGAAACAATAGTGAGTCCAATAGCGGCTTCAGCAGCTGTTAAAATATGCAAATGCATAAAAAATACACTTGGGTGACTGTCGACGTGTTTTAGTCATTTAATCAGTTTGCGTTCCAAGCATATCTTTTGTTATACCAATTTGACCCATCAGAGATAAAACCATAGCAAAACCAACCCATTACAAATAAGTGGGTCGAAATTGATGCCTCTATGTAGTTGATGCATTAGTTTTTTCTACTTCATCAAGGTTTAGACGAGCTTTTCATTTTCCAAAAGTTCTCTTATGGCCTCAAATTAGATATTATGTTAAGCTTGGGGTGCATACTGATTATCATTGATAAATATTTGAGTGAATTTAGCCATTCAACTTGATATTACGTTGCAAAATGATCAGCATGTCTGTTAAAAATCAATAGCAAAGAAAAAACCTCCATGGCCTGCAATTTGTAGCTTTTTTGAATTGTTTCGACCAAGTATAATGGCTGTCTAATGAAGACACCTTTGGTTGTTTACTTGAAGTTCAATACTGGATACTTTCACCTCTAACCCGTGACTTGTTGGTATTGTTTTTTAGCTTATTGTATGGGCCCCAACCAGAGAAAAGGCTATTGAACGCATGAAAAGGGCTCTTAATGACACTATCATTACAGGTATACAAAAAAAAAAAAAAAAAAAAAAAAAAAAAAAAAAAAAAAAAAAAAATGCAGTTTTTACCAAAACTTCAACAAGGAGTCATTTTTATGCAGTTTTTGTTTCCTCTTGATTTCTTCTTAAGCTCTCTCTCCATGATTATAAATATCATTTCCATTATCTGTTCTGTTGAAAGAATTTTAATTCATTGTTTTTATTTTACATTTTTCAGGTGTTCCAACGACGATCGAATACCACAAGCTAATCCTTGACATCGAAGTAAGTAACATGTTACACTTTATTCTTTTCTAAAAATCTAAAATTCTTCATGTTGCAATGGCTTTAAATTCGGGTAACTTGCAGGACTTTAAAAATGGAAAAGTTGATACTGCCTTCATTCCTAAGCACGAGGAGGAATTAGCTGAGGTAATGATCTAAACTACCAGCAAATTATGAATGGGTATTTCTTATGAATTATCTATAATGGATAAAACAAGTATATATACAAAATATAACAAGTCAATTATTTTATTTTTTTGAAAGCATTAACAAGTCAAATATTGGAGTATTTTGTACCGTATCAAATTATATTCTAATTGGTATATGGTTGCTTTTGAACAAAAAATAAACGTTTATAGATTACTGATTACCGTTTTACATAAATACTTGCAGCCACAGGCACATAAAATGATTACAACAAATGGTGCTAAAGAAGTCGCAAAATCTGTAGCTTAAAGAGTGGATCGGCCACATTTTTCTGTATGCAAAAATGTTACTTTTTTTGTCTTGTAGTCTTTTGATCCCCCAAACATCTTGATATAACTCTCGAACTGTGGCATCCATTTGATTTTTTGAGTCTTATTGAGTGTTACATTAACAATCCATCGAATATTTGCTAAGATGTTGATTATTAATCCTTAGCCACAAATTGTAACTCTTATGTGATTTTATTCTCCTATCTCTTATGGTTTTTGAAAGGCTTAATCTACTGATTCAGATTGTGATAATCATATAATTAGAGGCAATAAACATATCGATAAATTTGGATTGAATTAATCTTAGAATTGTTTTTCATAAAGTGTTTTCAATAAGTTAATGGATTTCCATTATAGAAGAGAATACTTGCAAAGTTGATTACAATAATTATTTATTGTAAAGATAAATGCTAGAATCACTCACAAAATTTAAACAAAAAATCCACTCGCTGACGTGTCAACGAGTGATTGGTTTAATAAGAGAAACGAGAGAGAACTGTCAGAAAATGCATCAATCACCCGTTGACGTGGATTTCTTATTTGGATTTTTTGAGTGGGTCTAGCATTGCTCGTAAAGAGAAATACAGTGTTTTCTTCGTTTACAGGAGATAACGTGAAAGAAGTTGGTATGACTCGAATCTTTATCTTTATTCTAAAAGGGGGTTAAGCATTGGATTCATTTGTGCGGATTAGTTCATTTTTTGGAACAAAGGGTTATTTTTACTTATTCTTTCACCTTTTGTATTCTTTATGATCACATAATCACGAGGCTAAAATCTTGTATGCATGTGTGCCACGCAAGGTATGATCATGTTAATCACAAATATTAGAAATCAAAGTATCTATAACACATCAATAATTAGGTATGAATGTATGATCATTATCACAAAGATAAGAAATCAAAGCATCTACAACTCATCAATAATTGCCTAATTGGAGTTAGTGATATAGTTATAGAATAAAATAGTGGCCAGAATCGACATTTTTGTTTTTAGTGTATTGTTAAATGCTTTGTTGACATGTGATGGTGATAGTGATGATTAGTTTGTAAAACACACTAAACACGCCTTGTTTAAAATGTCAATTTATTTATATTTCTTAAAGTTGAATGATGTATTTCTGCTTATTAAAGGTTAAAATCTGTCTTATAAGCAGGGATGGCGATGGGTGAGAAAAAACCCATAACCCGCGGGTACCCGCACGTAAATAGGTGGGTAACTCCATCAGATTTCACCCACAGGTGGGTGATGGGTGAAAATTTCTACCTATTGGTGGGTGGTGGGCGGGTGACGGGTAATGCATACCGTCAATGGTAAACCCATGACACCCTTTTAAAATACCTACGGGTGTACCCTTCAAAATACCCGTTGGTGTACCCGTAAACCCATTTGTGTTAACTAAAATTTATTATACAGCTTAAAGATTTGTGAGGTTCTAGGTATATATTTAATAACTGCAACTCTCTATAAGACACGGTAATCAAGTTACAAGACCAAAAGGTATGAAAGATCAAATCATCAAAGATATATACATGATACATCTCATTCTGATTGTCAACACTCAAATACTCCTTCCTGGCTTCTCGCTTGAAGTTCTGCACACTAACTCGGTAGAAAATTGTACCCACAGTGGGTGATGGGCGGGTGGCGGGTGAGAAAAAAATTACGTGGGCGGGTGATGGGTTAGAGATACCCATGCCCATTGCCCATGCGTGCCATCCCTACTTATAAGACGATTAAAACGAAAAGGCATACACACAGGGATCAAACTAGGGTCCTGCGGTGTTATGATATCCGACAAAATTTTGTTTCGCAATACACTGAAATTTCTAAAATGCATTCAGTCTTAATGCTTTATGTTCTAATTACTGTTTAATTAGTCCATTAATAGGTGAAAAATAAATGTAGTTTTCTCTAAGCTCAATCATTCTAGCTGAAACATTTTTTTTCCAAATTTTGTGCACCATCACTTTTAGCTCTGATTCCGTCGTGCATACACATTGTACCCAAAGACGGAACTACATTGATGCCGGGTGTGGCACGGGTTACACCCGATTTTAGGTCATGAAGTGCAAATCTTTTTAGAAAAATGTCGATTTATAGTATAGGCAACCTCCAATCATTTTTTTTTTGCTACTTCCGTTTTTATGATGTAACTTAAGGTAACCTACTTGAAGTCTGGAGGTGGAAATTTAAGACCCATGGGTAAAAGTTGGGTCAAGTTGGGTGAATATTTACAATGGGATGGGTTTAGTTGGGTATTGTTAAATAATTTAGATGGGTCAAGATGGGTTTAGTGATTTTAATTAATAAATATTGATGGGTCAAGTTGGGTCAAATAATACAACCACATGGGTCTAAGTTGGGTATTTACCAAAATTCTAAAAGACACTCCTAGTTTTCAACCGTTTTTTACGTTTTCGTCCGTATTTACGTTTTCGTCAGTTTTTTACGTTTTCGTCTCTTTTTTACGTTTTCGTCAGTTTTTTTACATTTTCGTCCGTTTTTTTACGTTTTCGTTTGTTCTTTTACGTTTTTGACATATTTTTACGTTTTCGTCAGTTTTTTTACGTTTTCGACCGTTTTTTACGTTTTCGTCCGTTTTTTACGTTTTCATCCTTTTTTTTTACGTTTTCGTCAGCTTTTTTACGCTTTCGTCAGTTTATTTACGTTTTCGGCCGGTTTTTTACGTTTTCGTCAGTTTTTTTACATTTTCGACCCGTTTTTTACGTTTTCGACCGTTTTTTACGTTTTCATCAGTTTTTTTTTACGTTTTCGACCGGTTTTTTACGATTTCGTCTGATTTTTTACGTTTTCGTCAGTTTTTTTTACGTTTTCATCAATTTTTTTACGTTTTCGACCGTTTTTTACGTTTTCATCAGTTTTTTTTTTACGTTTTGACCGGTTTTTTACGTTTTCATCTGGTTTTTACGTTTTCGTCTGGTTTTTTACGTTTTCGTCAGTATTTTTACGTTTTCGTCAGTTTACGTAAAAAAACTAATGAAAACGTAAAAGTACTGACGAAAATGTAAAAAAACTGATGAAAACGTAAAAATACTGACGAAAATTTAAAAAACAGTAAAAAAACGTAAAATAATAGTCGAAAACGTAAAAAA
>LBNU01035042.1:55538-81489 GCA_014162995.1 Artemisia annua
AAAAAAAAAAAAAAAAAAAAAGAACGGACGAAAACGTAAAAAAACTGACGAAAACGTAATGGAGAGACGAAAACATAAAAAAACGGTCGAAAACATAAAAAAAAGACGAAACGTAAAAAACGGACAAAAATATAAAAAAAATAGGAAAACGTAATAAACAGACAAAAACGTAAAAAACCAATGAGAACATATAAAAAACCCATCCTTCCATGTGACCCATCTAAACCTATACTCATATAGACTCAAACCCATCTAAACCCAACCTATCTAGACCCATCATTCTAAGTGACCCATCTAAACTCATACGGTCATACCCATCTAGACCCATACCCATCTAAGACCCAAGACCCAACCCAACCCGACCCAACCATTTTGCCACCTCTTGTGACAGATGTGCCACATCCTCTCAAAAATTCTAGATATGTTCGTGATTGTAACAAAGTACATCGTATATATACATCCATATTGTGGGAGGGTCACAAAGAAATGTTGCAAAAGTGGCCTGCAAAAGTGGCCAAAATGTAAAAAAGAAAATTTACTACATAAATGTTATTAAAAAATACACTATGTGAAAAAATTGTAACAAGAACCACAACGCCTCTATATATCTATGTAGCTCCGCCAGTATGAACATCCAAAATTTTTGTGTACTAATGTGACACGACACATACATAAAATGGTGCGGGATATCACATAAATTATCATGTTTATTATTGCATCAATGTATAGAATTGTATTAACCAATTTATATCTAACAAGGAGAAGAAACCCACCGCGTTGCGGCGGGGGCATCTAAACCTTTTTGATAAACCTGTGTGCATGTTTGTTTCAGTAGCAAGTATCAAAGACACAAAACTGGATACACATTGCTAGAAGCATGTTTACAAAACATTGGAAGCGTTTGGCCTACCGGCTTTGGACTTGCAATTTTACGGGCTGGTACGCTAATGCGACACCTGGATATCGATCCTAAAAGATTGCAAGTGCCTGGCCTATCGGCTTTAGACTTGCAATTTCGCAGGGACTAATATGGATCCTAGATACATGCTACTTACTGTACATTAGGCTACTGCTTGTGACTTTACAATACTTTAGTTAAATTGTCGTAGTAAATAAGCCTTGCATTGCGCATACCAAAACGGATAGTTTCATTACAGCCATTTGTTGTTTACAAAAAGATGCGTGTTTTAAGCCTAATGCCGTCAAACATGCTTCACAGCTTACATAAACTGGTATGGGCCCCGGTTCGAATTGCCTTGAAACACTTTTGTCTGTATGTTTTGAACTTTTAATACTCGTAAATAAATAATGTGCCAAATAAGATGGTAAAATATATGTTTTTATAATTAGAAGCTGATTTTTGATGATTTAGGAGGTTTTATAGTATCTGCTAAGGTAGTTTTATACTTAAACGATTTAACATAATCCAATTTCACGCTTTTTCAAGGCATGCTTTTTACTTACACACAAGCATGTACAAGGGTCTAGGTATAGCTATGCCCACAAATAATTTTCTTCAATTTATAGCATAAACATCATACTTCTGAAAATAAAAAGGTTAGAACGAACTCTTTTGATTAGATAGATATAATTACATAGTCATAGTACCATATGCATAATCTTGTACGAGTATTTGGAGTCAGGTAATAAGAATTCGAGTTAACCCTCATTGGGTCGGGCATATCAATTAAGCATCACAGTTCCAAAAATTTATGAAATTGAGTTTTTCATGGCAATGTAATAGACTATTTTATATGTGGAGGTAGAAGTTGTCATGGTTCATGGTTGCATGTATTATAGTTGTATTTGCTCATTGGCTACACTTGGTTGCTTTTTCAGTCACTTAAGAGATGAGCTATTTATTCATTCTTTTTCTAATATATATCAGGGAGAATTACTTCTTACTTGCCATCTGGAGGTCCATTCGTGAGAATGGATAGTCACGTATATACCGATTACGTTGTTCCACCAAGCTATGATTCTCTACTTGGAAAGGTTTGTAATATTGCTTTCATTATCTCCCACATGGTTTTGCCTTTGTCTTTCAAGATGTTGACAATTTGAATATAGCACAGAAAGTTTTTTTTGCCCAGGGTCTGATTTCTAATTATATAAATACGTGGTGTTTCGAATCTAATAAAAATGTATTGCATATATAAGAGGTTTAGCGCATTCATGGTAGTTGCCAGTTCTAGCTTCATATCCAGAATATCCTCACGACATCAATATCGCCATGAAACAATAGTGAGTCCAGCAGCTGTTAAAATATGCAAATGCTTAAAAAATACACTTGGGTGACTGTCGACGTGTTTTAGTCATTTAATCAGTTTGCGTTCCAAGCATATCTTTTGTTATACCAATTTGACCCATCAGAGATAAAACCATAGCCAAACCAACCCATTACTAAATAAGTGGGTCGAAATTGATGCCTCTATGTAGTTGATGCATTAGTTTTTTCTACTTCATTAAGGTTTAGACGAGCTTTTCATTTTCCAAAAGTTATCTTACGGCCTTAAATTAGATATTATGTTAAGCTTGGGGTGCATACTGATTATCATTGATAAATATTTGAGTGAACTTAGCCATTCAACTTGATATTACGTTGCAAAATGATCAGTATGTCTGTTAAAAATCAATAACAAAGAAACCTCCATGGTCTGCAATTTGTAGCTTTTGTGAATTGTTTTGACCAAGTATAATGGCTGTCTAATGAAGACACCTTTGGTTGTTGAAACTAAATAACAATAGTTAAATAGTTATATTCTTATTTCTTACTTGAAGTTCAATACTGGATTACTTTCACCTCTAACCCGTAACTTGTTGGTATTGTTTTTAGCTTATTGTATGGGCCCCAACCAGAGAAAAGGCTATTGAACGCATGAAAAGGGCTCTTAATGACACTATCATTACAGGTATACAAAAAGAAATATTTATGCAGTTTTTACCAAATATCATTTCCATTATGTGTTCTGTTGGAAGATATTTAATTCATTATTTTTATTTTACATTTTTCAGGTGTTCCAACAACGATCGAATACCACAAGCTAATCCTTGACATCGAAGTAAGTAACATGTCACACTTTCTTCTTTTCTAAAAATCTAAGTTCTTCATGTTGCAATGGCTTTAAATTCGGGTATCTTATCACTATTTCATCGCAGGACTTTAAAAATGGAAAAGTTGATACTGCCTTCATTCCTAAGCACGAGGAGGAATTAGCTGAGGTAATGATCTAAACTACCAGCAAATTATGAATGGGTATTTCTTATGAATTATCTATAACGGATCAAATAAGTATATACAAAATCTAACCAGTCAGTTATTTTATTTTTTTGAAAGCATAACCAGTCAAATATTATTTTGTACCGAATCAAATTATATTCTAATTGGTATATGGTTGCTTTTGAACAAAAAAGAAACGTTTATAGATTACTGATTACCGTTTTACGTAAATACTTGCAGCCACAGGCACATAAAATGATTACAACAAATGGTGCAAAAGAAGTCGCAAAATCTGTAGCTTAAAGAGTGGATCGGCCACATTTTTCTGTATGCAAAAATGTTACTTTTTTTTGTCTTGTAGTCTTTTGATCCCCCAAACATCTTGGTATAACTCTCAAACTGTGGCATCCATTTGATTTTTTGAGTCTTATTGAGTGTTACATTAACAATCCATCGAATATTTGCTAAGATGTTGATTATTAATCCTTAGCCACAAATTGTAACTCTATGTGATTTTGTTCTCCTGTCTCTTATGGTTTTTGAAAGGCTTAATCTACTGATTCAGATTGTGATAATCATCTAATTAGAGGCAATAAGCACATCGATAAATTTGGATTGAATCAATCTCATGATTGTTTTTCACAAAGTGTTTTAAAGTTGATGGATTTCCATTATAGAAGAGAGAATGCTTGCAAAGTTGATTACAATAATTATTTATTGTAAATAGAAATGCTAGAACCACTCACAAAATCCTAATCTCGAATTCAAACCTATTTCGCTCATGTGTTAGCGGGTGATTGGTTTAATAAGAGAGAGGAGAGAGAATTTTTTGAGTGGGTTTAGCATTGCTCGTACACTCTGTTCCTGAGTTTTTATTTGGAGAGAAAAGAAGAGAAGTGGAGAGGAAATTCAAAAGAGATTGCATTCCCGAGTTTTTTCTGGAAAGAAGAGAAGAGAAGAGAGGAGGAAATTATTTTAAAGCCTTTTTTTGCTAACATCTCTCTTCTTTTCTTTCAAACTCGGGAACACAAGATTAAAAGTCAAAAAAATTTCCACTTCTCTTCTTTTCTCTCTTTTTTCATCTCTTCATTTCTCTTCTTTTCGTTTTATACTCGGGAACAGAGTGTGAAATATAGTGTTCTCTTCGTTTAAAGGAGATAATGTGAAAGAAGTTGGTATGACTCGAATCTTTATCTTTTATTTTAAAAGGGGGTTAAGCATTGGATTCATTTGTGCGGATTAGTTCATTTTTTGGAACAAAGGGTTATTTACTTATTCTTTCACCTTTTGTATTCTTTATGATCACATAATCACGAGGGGCTAAAATCTTGTATGCATGTGTGCCACTCAAGGTATGATCATGTTATCACAAAGATGAGAGAGATCAAAGTATCTACAACAGATCAATAATTAGGTATGAATGTATGATCATATTATCACAAAGATAAGAAATCAAAGCATCTACAACTCATCAATAATTGGAGTTAGTGATATAGTTATAGAATAAAATACTGGCCAGAATCGACATTTTTGTTTTTAGTGTATTGTTAAACTAGCCTATAAACCCGTGATAAATCACGGGTGGCCTTTAAAAAGTTTGATATAAACATTTGCACAAGAATTTAAATTGTATCTAAACAAAATATAATTACATATCCATAATCGAGATAAGATGAAGCTAAAGTTTCCATTAGATAGCTCAAAAATAACAAAGTTGAGAGGTAAATTTTCTGAAGTACTTCATAATGAACAACATTCAACATACTATTTGACACTTTAGCGTCCTTGTCATATATCGGAACATTCTTACTTTCCAACTTTTGACCTTAGACACAATGACGTAGAGTTGGCCGCGTGTGATGACAACCTTCACTTTTGTAGATAGTTATTGCGAAACAAATAGCTAGCTTGAACCTGTCAATGATTGAACTTGAGTGGAATCCTCTTGTCAGAAGGAACCGATAGTATTATTGCCGACATTGTTTCCTAATATTATATGGGCATCTGTTTACCAAGTTTAAGAACCCATAGTCTTGTTCCATGGAATAGCTTATAGCCGACATATTTCCTTTAAATGAAGGAAACACTAATCATTTCCTAAAAAAAATTATCATTTTAACTTTATTTCTTTATCATTTTGGTTTAGGTTGCCACAATAACTGAAGTTAAGAAATTGTATCAGTAAAATGTAACCTGCCGCATAGGTTTTGAGTAACAGCAATAATATCGAATGAAAATTAACTTGCCAAAGTAACATAATAATCACCATAATATCAATATCTTTACTTCTCATATGTTTGAATAATGTAGTACTTATTTTAGGTATTGAAATTAATCATGTTTATATTACAACGTAAAGACAACTTACATCATTAGAAGGGAGTAGAGAGAGCCATGACTTGTGATTCGGAGCTTGAAAGACGATTCATCAAATATCATGCCAATATTGCTTCATTATACTTGACCCCATCCAACAAATTAATACTTTTAGCCCATTGCTATACATAAATTTCATTTGGGGTCCTGAAATGAAATAGCTAAACATTAAATCTTTTTACGTAAGATATATCATACCACATGTTAAATGGTATACTTTTCTAAAACCTCATTTACCAATTGTGACGGCTGCTTATTCATATATCTCTTTTTGAGACGTAGATCCATAAACTTGCATAAGACATTATCACTACAAATTGCAACACACTCCCATTTATATACAACAACAACAAATGAAATCTAGATCTCATTTTATTGACGCGGTTAAGAGCACACTCATTATATTATATAAATAACTTATATAATAGCATATGCAATACGGGTAGGGTTATAATAAAAAGTCTCTTAAAATAAAAAGTCTAGGAAGGCGAATTTTGGTGCATCACAGTTATAAAGTTACTGCATCACATTTTTAAGTCACTCCATCACACTTATAAATTTTAGTGCATCACAGCTATAAAAATTTACTACATCACAGTTAGTGCATTGCAGTTATTAAGTTACTGCATCACATTTTAAGTCACTGCATCATAGTTATAAATTTAGTGCATCAGAGACTTTTTATTCTTTTTATTTTAAGACCCTTTTTATTTTAACCCAACACTATGCAATACAATCAACAAAAAGTTGTGCTCAGTTATAATGTAGGAACAACTATAATTAAGTATCCAAAACACCTTCGAGAAGCCTTATCATGTACATATTGGTGGGCTTGTAAGTGATTCTATGGATTCATAATAAACCAGTACAAGACGAACAAAATTATAGCATTAGAGCAAACTTTGTACAATCTTTAGACATTGTAATGAACCATGCATTTTGATTTCATGGTATGATTTTCAAAACCAAAAAACTAAAACGAATATAATTTATACTTTCAATACATAAACATCACGTTACATATTACCTGATATAAGGTCATATAAGAACGTAAATGTACGTAACGTCGTATTGACATATATTAACACCCGTTAAACACTAAGAACTACACTAATTAATTGAGACTCACACATTGACATATCGTAACACCCAGAATAAAATATTTGTGAAACATAAACCATAACCGATTTAAATTAACAATATCCCAACATTTAAATTGACTGTGATATTAACATAAACCATAAACCATAACCGATTTAAATTAACATAAACCATAAACCATAACCAATTTAAACCAAGACCATCAAACTGAGGTCTAACAACTTGTAACAAAAAATAAAAATTGAATTGTACCTTGTACAGATGTGAATGACACCTTCTACAGATTTGAGATTAGGAAAGGTTGAAATTTGAGATGGAAGAATGAGGATTGGATGTTACGTGGTTATTGGGATTAGGATAGGTGAAATAGATGGTAACCTTGCTTGATTTTCGTTTGATATTCAATGAGGGTTTGCTCAAAAATATAAAACTGAATAAGGTTGAAAGTCAAAGACATATCTCAAAATGGTGGAGCAATCAATTAATTGTATATATGACGTGGCTTTTGTGAGGTTGCTTTTAGTGCCAGCATGGCTTTAATGACATGGCAGAAATTCAAATAAACCTTCTTTTATTATATATATAGATGCTTTGTTGACATGTGATGGTGATAGTGATGATTAGTTTGTAAAACACACTAAACACGCCTTGTTTAAAATGTCAATTTGTTTATATTTCTTAAAGTTGAATGATGTATTTCTGCTTATTAAAGGTCTTATAAGTAGGGATGGCAATGGGCGAGAAAAAACCCATAATCCGCGGGTACTCGCATGTAAATGGGTGGGTAACCCCGTCAGATTTCACCCACGGGTGGGTGATGGGTGAAAATTTCTACCTATTGGTGGGTGGTGGGCGGGTGACGGGCAATGCATACCCGTCACGGGTGAACCCATGACACCCTTTTAAAATGCCCACGGGTGTGCCCATCAAAATACCCGTTGGTGTACCCGTAAACCCATTTGTGTTAACTAAAATTTATTATACGCCTTAAAGATTTGTGAGGTTCTAGGTATATATTTAATAACTACAACTCTCTATAAGACATGGTAAGCTAACAGTTTATTTGAGTTACAAGACCAAAAGATATGAAAGATCAAATCATCAAAGATATATACATGATACATCTCATTTATGATTGTCAACACTCAAATACTCCTTCCCGGCTTCTCGCTTGAAGTTCTGCACACTAACCCATGGGTAGAAAATTGTACCCACAGTGGGTGATGGGCGGGTGGCGGGTGAGAAAAAAATTACGTGGGAGGGTGATTGGTTAGAGATACCCATGCCCGTTGCCCACGGGTGTCATCCCTACTTATAAGACGATTAAAACGAAAAGGCATACACACAGGGATCAAACTAGGGGTCCTGCGGTGTTATGATATCCGACAAAATTTTGTTTCGCAACACACTGAAATTTCTAAAATGCATTCGGTCTTAATGCTTTATGTTCTAATTACTGTTTAATTAATCCATTAATAGGTGAAAAATAAATGTAGTTTTCTCTAAGCTCAATCATTCTAGCTGAAACCTTTTTTTTTTTTTTTTCATTTCAAAATTTTGTGCACCATGTCACTTTTAGTTCTGATTCCGTCGTGCATACACATTGTACCCAAAGACGGAACTACATTGATGTCGGGTGTAGCACGAGTTACACCCGATTTTAGGTCATGAAGTGCAAATCTTTTAGAAAAATGTCGATTTATAGTATAGGCAACCTCCAATCATTTTTTTTTTCTTTTTTTCTTTTTTCTTTTTTTCTTCTTTTTTTGCTACTTTCGTTTTTATGATGTAACTTAAGGTAACCTACGTGACAGATGTGCCACATCCCCTCGAAAATTCTAGATACGAGAATGGCAGCGGTCCGCCGCGTTGCGGGCGGGCCTGTTTTTCGGCCGAGGTGATTTCGCATAAATAAAGAACGTGTACCTGACCCGTTGTGAGACGCACATTTATAGGCTCAAAATTGGTGAACTTGTTGACACGAACAACCTCTAGCAAGATGTTAGCTACTATGCGTATCATTTTTCACAACTACATCAATCTGCTAATGAATGTAATATGACAATAACTTTATTGCTTTTATCACAAACATATTCGTTTTAATTCATGGCCATAAAGTTGCCCAATAACAGCCAAAAGTGAAATCAGTTGGTGTCGGTGGCGAAATTCGGCAATGAAATATCAACCTATAGTAACAGAATTTCAAAATTCAGTTTGTGCAATACTAACATCAATTTAAAGTATCTTCTTACATTGAGTGTAAGGAGTTAAATGCGGCAGCTAAGTAAACACATAAAAGCTTCCAAGCTTGAGACACAAATTAGTCAGCTCCTTGTCCCCGTCAATGTCCTTCATTGCGTTCTGCTTCTTCAAAACCGACTCGGAAACCACAGCATCATGCACTTTTGCACACTACATCAAAGGATCAATATTAAATCCTGTGTACCAATTAACCAACAACACAAAGCACTAAAGTTCATTCAACTCAAATGTAACTGAATCAAATTTTAGATAGAAAAAAAAATACCAGAACCATGTGTGATTGTAGAGATTCCTGCTCAGTTTAACTTGCTGCTGACCCATTATGAAACACATCTGACTGGCTCAGAAAACAAACTCAACTTGCTGCAAGTTTATACCGAAACGCAAGTCTCGCAATAGAGTAGAAGTGTACCCCTACAATTTCAAGAAACCATTTACATGAGTCATATCATATAAGTTAGAAAAAGGGGAATGGATGAAAAGGCGCGCAAGTCTTTTTTAAATGCACTCAACCTCTTAAATTAAAGTATCTGTATTCTGACATTGAGTATGTCGACTTAAATGCGACAACAAAAAAAGAAACTCATAAAAGCTTCCAAGCCTAGGGCACGAAATAGTTAACTCTTTGTCTCACCACGTTCTGCTGTTTCAAAACCGACTTGGAAACCACAACGACTATCTACAACACAGACATCTATTTGACATATAGGAATGAATGATTTTTAAGTAAAATTTATTTATCCTAATGTAATTGCCTACCGAAAATCATGTTCAATTTAGAATATTGTTTGTTTTTCCATATTACGGTATTACACTTTTGTACCTGCGTTACGTGAAGTATGTTCGTTATTTTCTTTCCCAGCAAATAGTGATACAGAGACATCGAAGCCATAACCCAATCGAAGCCATCCACCTTTGTGCCGTAGTAAAAGTTGAAATCAACAAAGACATACAAAGCTCTTTGTAACATAGTATCACAACCATGTATTAGAGATCACGGGTAAATCTTGTAAACACGTACATATAAATGAATCAAATCGATATATAAATACTAATGTCTATCAACAAAATAGTAATTGGACCTGCTGTTTGACATATAAACATTAAGCTCTATACCGTTGTTATGTTCATTATTTATCGCATTAAAAAAACATAAATGTAATCGCCTCAAGCAATAACAATTTAGAAATACGTGCATGCTTGGCTTGTATGATGACTTCTTTAAGCCCCTTTCTGTAGAAGACCATGGCCACGGTTCCGCCTTAGCTCGTCTTTGCAACGTCTCTATTCATGTTTTCGTCGGCTTAATCAAAGATTTACTTCAAACAAAACAAACACACATTAATAAGAAGTATACAAAAGAATAACACTTACCGAATACAAACTACATATAAACCTGAGTACGTTTTTTGCACCATCGACTACAATTTTTTTTATCGCGTTTTTCTTAAAACATATAAACATTTTTGTTCAGGCCAATTAATCTAAGATCTTTTCTAACAATGCTACGTTGGTCGATTTTGCTTTTGCTTATTGGGGCTTCCTTTTCAATGCACAAATTTAGTCAGGTCGTAATGACATTCTTCCCCGGAAGGACAGTAGGGAGTGATTTCAGCGTTGATGCTTGTGAAAATAAACAATGAAAAACAACAGAAACATAAAAGATGCAAATATTGTCTAGGAACTGTAGGATACTCATAAACATAAAGTCGTATGGTTCTTGTGGTTTATATGGATCGAATAGTGCAAGAAATGTAGAGAGAGAAAGTAGAGAGAAGTGGGAGCCTTTTAGTGAGAGAAACTAGTGAATATTAGATTGAAAGTAGGAAAGGTCCAACCCTCACCCTTGCAAGGTAGGGGTATTTATAGTTACAATGGATGAATGCCTCTACTAGGCTGTGGATCGAGCTGACAGAGGGTAAAAGACCCGACTCGACACCACAAATACTAACTAATACTAAACTACGTTCTTACTAATATAATAAATACTACGAGCTACATGATGCTTAACAATACTTGGGGTGACCGAATCTTCAATAAGAAAAACGTATTCCTAACAATCTCCCCCTAAGGGAGGTCACCCCGGAAATTAATCATTGAATTCCAGCATTTAAATCTTTGTCGATATCTTTGTAGCTCGCGGTTGTTGATTCTTCATTGTAAGAACTTTGTGCTTTCAGCAGCGGACTCTAGATGACTTGTTTGATGTGTGGGATGATCTTTGGCATTGCTTCGAGTTCATCATCCAAATGAATATCTTAAGTCATCTTTGAGTAGACATGTCTCTAGGTGATGTTGTGACTATCTTTGTGTTGTCATGCTCACACTTTTCTGGATCATGATCTTCTGCATCAGAGTTGTGGAAGCACGGTTGAGGCCCATTCTATGATCATGATTTCTTTGAATTTGATGTTGAAGTGTGAGCATGAGGTGATGATTCGGCATCTTTTCTGCAATCAGCAACAACCGCCAAAAGTTCCTGCATAAGACAGTTAGCAATAAAACGTCCGGTACTTACAGGTTCGGAAATAGAGATCGTCAACAGCATAGTGTGAAGATTCCTTCTAATCCTTACCAAGGCCGTTCCCAAACCGGATACCCCCGAGAGGGCTTACCAGATCTACCTGAGTAGATCAACGATTGGGTGAGTCGCTGGAGATCACCCCATGACTGTAGACCGTTTAGAAACCACCGCGATCACTAAGCGACCCACAAAGGATTATCGAAGTGACCTGCTTTTAGGGTTGTTTGATGTTGACCCTGGCAGGAATTTCCATTCAATCACTAGGAGTCACATTAGTAACTTCCCTCATAAATGTTCTTGGCAGATTGCTAAGATCTGCGTAGGACTTATAAAGTTACCACCGGTGTCCTTAATGTTGACCAACCAGAGTAGAAGTAGCACGTGTTCATATGAGATCTTTTGATGCATCTCGTGGCTCTAGACTCGATAAGTGCATAATTTGGTAGTCGGAGACTGGAGCGGTGTCTCCTGTTTCAATATCAACATGGCTCGTAATGAGCGGTCGATAGATTATGCAGGGTTCCCCGTGAGAATGAAACAAGCTCTTTTGAGAGAACTTGAGTGGTTAGAAGGTTTAGTGCAGTGCGTCACTGGGTCCATGACGTCTTGTCTTCAATACCGATGTTACCTTAGTAACAATCAGTAGCATATGAATTGAACCCGGTTTCTGCCCTAAGGTTGAATAATGGGAGGGCTATTTCTTTTCACCCTTTCTCATTTCATTTCTTTTTAATTCTTCAACCCCTTCTTTCTCCTTTCTCATTTATCTCCTTTTTTCATAATCATACCTAAGGACTTTCTAATACTATCTATTCGGTATTGTCATTGGGTAGATCCCTCCGGTTCTGGCGGATCATAGGACGGTTTTCCTAACCTTAGCCACCTTATAACTTCATGACTATCCTATGTTGCCGTTTGACCAAATTATTGAAAACTCTCTCAAAGTATTTATGATTAAGAAACACAATTTTTTGCTAACACTTTGAGAGTTTTATGATTTTCAAATGCTCCCCCTTAACATGTGCTCATAGGTTTTTGATAGAAATTTGCACATGTCGGGGTGAGTTGCACTTTTGAATTGATCCACTCTTAATAGATATATACCCTAGGGACAGGTTTACGTTGCTTAGTTAAAGGAATCCATTATCCATTATCAGCTTTTAGGTGATAACTAGCCCTAATAACTAACTTGAAGTTGTTAACATTCCTTAAAAAAGGAAGTTAGACCCGTCAAAGTATACATCTAAGAAGAGCTTCTCGAAACGGTACTTTCTACTTGGATAAATCCTTTCGAATTCAAACGTTTGTGTTTCGTCAATTCATGATTCAATGCTGAGTCACACTCACATGAGATGCCAAGTCTTTTTATTCACCACAAACAATTTTCCTCCCCCTCAATATGTGCATTGGTTCAATTTAAAAATTAAAAAAAAAATTAGCACATACGGGAGAGCGTACATTTTAGTTCCAAAAGCATCACATTTTATATCAGATTTCATATTTAAATCACATTCTCTCCCCCGATCAAAAAATTTCAAATCATTTGAGATTTTGTGATCCCAATTGATTTAAATAAGTTTAGAAAAATAGGAGAAAATGTGGTCAGATTTTAACATGTACTGATTTTGAGACACTTATTCACTGCTGCTGGTGCACAAAGTTTAGAAAGTTGCAGAAATTTTGAACAAATACGCTCCCCCTCAATTAATGACCCGTTTTCTATTTAAAGAGTTGTAGTCATTAAGTTGAGCGGCAAGGTATTTGTGAAAATTTAAGTCCAATAGCCACCTTGTAAACCACAATAACTCTCTTGAAGAATCATGGAAGAGAGATTTTGGGATGAAAGAAGACTTCTCTTCTTTTTCAAGAAATGATGCACTGAAACGTACATCACTTCGAGGAAACATGGATATAAAGTAATCCATGCCCGGGTGAACTTTACCCAGTACGAGGAACAACCGTCTTTTTGGCGACGTGTTTTCCCCATTTAGAAGAACGGGTTGCTATCTAAAGTAATAGCAAGCCAAAAAGACATGTTTTAACCATTTATTATAACTTCTGCTCGAGCTTCATTTAAAGTTCCGTGCCATTATTGAATGACATCCTAGAACCGTAAATGTTATCGATAAACAGAAGACATGCCTAATAAAGAACTATTTTTGGTATTTCTGTGTTTTTCAGATTTTTATGGTTTTTGTAGGTTNATTTAGAAGAACGGGTTGCTATCTAAAGTAATAGCAAGCCAAAAAGACATGTTTTAACCATTTATTATAACTTCTGCTCGAGCTTCATTTAAAGTTCCGTGCCATTATTGAATGACATCCTAGAACCGTAAATGTTATCGATAAACAGAAGACATGCCTAATAAAGAACTATTTTTGGTATTTCTGTGTTTTTCAGATTTTTATGGTTTTTGTAGGTTTTATATTTTTGTATTTTCTTTTTGGTTTTATAATATATATACAAGGATATGTGAAGCGAATCCATTACTCCTCATTCTCTTCCTGAAGACATTTGAGTGATACTGGCGTGAGACTCTTCATTCCAAGTTGCAGGAGAATAAATTGAAACCGTTCTCCTGGGAGTGCCTTAGTGAAGAAATCTTCCAGCTGAAACTCTGCCCTCACGAAGTGTAGTTCCACCACACCTCTCTCAACTAGTTCCACCACACCACTGGAGAATCCATTTGCCAGGAGAAACATTGACAGTATATCGTACCATGCCCTAGGCGCCTGCTTTTGGCCATAAAGAGCCTTTTTCAGACGGTAGACATGGGTAGGACGATCAAGATCCACAAATCCTTTAGGTTGAATGACATAAACAACTTCATTCAGCTTTCCATTTAGAAATGCAGTTTTTACACCCATTTGATAGACCGTCTAGTTCTGACTTGCAGCATTGGTGAGAAATATTCTGATAACTTCAGTACAAACAACCTGAGTGAAAGATTCCTCAAAATCAATGCCTTCCTTTTGATGATAACCCTTGGCAACAACCCTGGCCTTGTATTCAGAACGTCATCATGCTCATCAAGTTTCACTTTGAAGATCCACTTAAGAGCTATAATTATTGCGCAATCTGGAGGTGGTACCAATTCCCATACTTCAAGTCGATCGAACTCATGAATTTCTTTTTGCATCGCATTAAACCAACAGCCGTCTGATATAGCAGTCTTATAATCTTTGGGCTCGACTTTGGATAGTACGGAATTATAAAAGCACCACAAGGCATGTATGTCAAGTTGCCTTCGCGTTGACACCGGTTGAGATGGATTCCCAATAATGTTCACAATCGGATGGTAATTGGTCCATTATTCGTGATGATTGATTCGTTGTTTTTTGGTGTGTAAAACAACAAGTATTCAAAAATATCAACAAAGTGGAGTCAAAGTTATCGTGAGTGACAACTAGACGTAGAGAAATACAAGTAAACCTTTTAGGAAAAAGATTACCTCGTAAACTCGTGCAATGTGATATTAGTGAGACCGGGAAGTGATTCCCCGAGTCGTACCCCAACGAGGTGTGAATGGAAAGCTACGTTAAAGATCGAGATTAAAGACTTGAATGTTTGGTTGCGAAAGATTGTTTGGATTTAAGGTACGTTAAATTAACGAAATTGGAAAATTAACGAACGAGGATGAAAATAAATTAACCTAAAGGGAACAAAAGGCAATTGGCAAACTAGGGGAATCCTAAAACACTACGGGAAACAAAATTAGGTATCGGGAATCCTAAATCACAATCTAAAACAAACACGTAACGTTTATTTAAAAAACAAACGTCACGCGCAAGATAAAACGTGAAATTTAAACACGAAAGGTCCTACGATCCTACAAATAATTTCCTTACGCACTAAAAGACAAAAGAAAATTTTGGAAAAAAAGAAAATTAATTTTTTTATAAAAATCCTAATTACTATGAATTAAATACTTTTTAAACTAAATTAAATCAAAATAAATATTAAAACTAATTAAATAAATCTGAAATTTTTCTGGAAATTAATTTATACTAAAACAGATTTAAGAAAAATAAAAAGGTTGAAAAAAAGTAGCTACAATAAGCTGTAATAAGCTCAACAGCTTATATAAGCTTATAAAGCTAATACTACTATAAAAATTAAAAAGGAAATAATATACACTGAGAAGTCCCTAGGGCAGATGGTTATGTGTGGTGTGGTTGGGTGTTTATGCAGGAGGTCAGGGGTTCGACTCCCACCTCTTGCATTTTTTTGAAAACATTTTTTTTTTTATTTTCTTTCTTTTGTTCACTGCTTATGACCACACAACCACAAACATAACCTTAAGAACAACTTTAGGAAAACAGAATTGAACAAACAAATCCTAATTCAGTTCCAAAGATCAAACAGATTCAACAATTTGTAAAAGTTCTAGTTTTGCTTTTCTTTTTATGTCACTGCCACACTAATTACTAAACCAAATAAGCTTGCACAAGCTACAAGCTTGGACAAGCAAAACAATAATGATAAGAAGTAACAATAACAACAAAAACAACCAACAAATAACAAGATCAACAGGAACAAGAACAACAACAAGAACTGCAGCAGCAGACTCAGAAAATAAGCCAAAAAATGCCTTATAATTAAGCACCAAACAAGCTCTAAACTAAAACCTAATGGGGGCAAAATCAAGATAACCTAAGGGGCTTTCTAAATCACCTAAGAACAAGTCCTAACAATAAGAATTGAGCAATCTATGGGCAAATGAAAAATGGAACAAACTGGGTGATGCTAGGTGCAGGGCACTCAACTACTCAACTGGGTCACTTTAGGGGCAACTTTACCCAAGCAAATGATTTCCCAATCCAAATTTTCTTTTTGATCTTGATAAACAAGCAATCCAAGATTACAAAACTACAATTATTATCTATTTCCACCCAGAATCCAACCCTACAGAGGCTCTTGAACTTTGTCCCATTTCTGCAGTTGAAGAACTTTTGACTTTTGAAAACTGAAAACAAGTTGACTTTTGTGAAGTTTGTTTGATTCTAGATGACTGAAATGGAAATGTTACCCTAAATGAGACCACAGCAAGTTATCTAAACAAGTTTATGAGCCAAAATAATGATTTAGCTTTCAAAAATTCCAACAGTCAATCAACTATGAGATTTGGCAAGTGATTTTGACTTTTTACTCTAAAATTACCAAGACAAGGAGTTAACTGACCTAGTATGACCCTAATGGAGATGTCTCAACTGAATTTAAGCTTTGAGCAACACAAGAGTATAGTTAAATGGGTAAAACCAAACACCCCTTAATGTGGACTGAATTGAAATTTAAGGAGCAGTTAACTGAGTTTGAGCATGAAGCTGATTCATAAAGACTTAAAATGATAAAATAAGCTATCTGAAACACAGAAACAACACTATAAACTATAATTACCTAGAAATCAATAGTACACTAGAAAGGGCAGTTAAACTAGGAAATATGAGCAATGAGAGAATTAGGTAACAAGCATGAGATTTCAAGACCTAATATGATTAAACTACACTAATTAAGCCTAGAAACACAAAGATAAGCAGTTAACAAGCATTTGAATAGTAATAAGCCAAAAAATGAGATTATGCTTACAAATTTGTAATCCTGCCATTAACCAAGAAACCAAGAACAAGAACAAATCCTAACATCCCCCATGGGATTCTAAACCAAACTCCATTGCTGCTACTGCTTCTACTTTCTTCTGCTTCAACTAGTTCAATCAAATTTCTTTTGATGTTCCTTATAATAATTTTATTTTTTTTACTTTTTATTTTCTTTGTGAGTTTTCTGAGTTGTAGACTTCAAAAGAGTTTCAGGGGACTTAAATAGGAGATTGAGACTAATTGCAATGTAATTCAAAGGACTAAATAACACTTTGAAAATTGAAAATTTAAACTGAAAATCGAATTAACTTGCAAACTGAATAATACTTAATTTCATTTAAAGAAAATACAATACAACAAAAAGTTAAACATAAAACAGGAAAATTACAAGGAAAAGGGATGCCTTTGAAGGCTTACAAGTGTTCCTATTTATACTACTCAAATTAGGGTTCCATTGCTCCTTGTGTGCTTTCTGTTTGAGTGAAAACAGCTGTAAAGTCTTCCTTGGATCCTTGACAACAAATCCCAATCGTCCAATTGCTCTTTGATTGATCATAGCCACATATCCAGTTTTGGCGCCAAAAGGTGTTTTGAGTGGATTGATGAGCTGGGGTGTTAGGTATAGTTTTGTGAGGAGGAGGGAGGTAGGTGGAGTTGGGGAATGGTGAATTGGGGAGCTTTTGAGGTCTTGGAAGGTGGTGTTGAGTGTGGAGGTGGTGATGTCGGGGTGTGGTAGTGATGCTACTGGGTAAAAGAGGGAGAGGGAGATAACACAGGGTAAAGGGTTGACTATTTGACTTTTGGTTTATATAAATAACGGGGTATGGGTTATGTGGGATTGGGCTGGGGGTGATTGGGCCAAAGGTTTATTGGGGATAAAAGGTGTGTTGGGTTTGGTTTAGTAAATGAAAACACAAGGGCCAAAATTAACATAAGCTGAAAATTGAGGGACCATTTCTGCCACATTTCCAAAGTATCACCAAGGATCATTCCTGCCAAAGTTCATTAGTGCAAGGACCATAATTGTTATTTCCAAAAGATTTTTAATCCCAAGGACCATTTTTGACACATTTTCAAAGTTCAGAGACTAAACTTGACAATTTGTGAAACTTTACACCAAAGGACCAATTATGACCACTTTTAAATTTGTAAGGACCTTTGATGATTTTCTTTTCAAATTTCAAGGCTAGGGACTGTTTTTGACAAGTTTTGAAAGTTGGGGGACTGAAACTGCCAATTATGCAAACTTTGTGTGATTTTCATTTGTTTTTAATCATTTTGCATCTAAAACATATAAAACACGATCTTTGGGATATTTTTAGTATTTGGATGTGTTTCCGAGTGTTTTCACGTGTTTTGGCAGTTACAATACGATAAAAATGATGAGTATTTACACACTCATCAATGATCATGTGGTTGTGGGTAGGAAATTGATGTAACCGTATTAAGATCTCCTGAAGAAGATGCCTCAGATGAGAGTCAGGAGCAAATGTGTTTTTGAACGGAGCATCATTAGGTGGAGCAAATGGATTTACTTCAAAAGAATTGTCGACTGCAGTGCCTTGATGTACGGAAAGAGATTGAATGTATGATGATGATGGTGAGTGACTTGCTGATGGAGCATCTTGAGTAATTGAAATAGGAAAAGATGGACCATTTGGATCGTTTGGGACATGAGCTGCGACAGCTGGTGGTACTGGTGTGTCAACAGTTGGTGGCTCAAAATATTCATCAACCATTGGATCAAACAAGATCTCCAAATCCTTACTGGTAGGTGGTACATAAGGAACATGCAGGAGTGGGATTCTGTACAAGTCCTGAACTGATTGGTTCAGGAGACAAAAATTTAGACGCGGGTCCTGAACTGATGTGTACAGGAGCTGTTTGCTCATTCAGCTCATCGAATGTTATGTGAATGGTTTTCACAATTTGTCGGGTTCGTTAGTTGTAGATTCAGTATCCCTTGTGATCTGTTGCATACCCAACGAAGAATCCAACGTCTGCTTTAGCTTTTAAGTTTTCCCAAATCTTGACTCACTTGTCGGATAGCATGGAGCACCGAACATTTAAATAAAAGAAAGATCTGGTTTCTTGCCAAGTATCAGCACATATGGAGTTTTGTTGTAGAGAATATGTGGCAAGGGTCGGTTTTGGGTGTAACGAGCAGTTGCAATGGCCTCTTGTCCAAAGAAGCATCAGAGCCTTAGAAAATATCAGCAAGGTTCTTGCAGCTTCCACCAGAGTACGATTTTGTCTTTCAACAATGTCGTTCTGCTGAGGAGTGCGTGGAATATTTTTCTGGAGAGTGATGCCAATACTTTCATAATTTTGAATGAGTTGTTTAATAACAAACTCAGTTCCATTATCGGTGAGGATGATTCGGACACTTTTGTTGAGTCTCACTTGCAATTGTCTTATCAGTTTGAGGATAACCTCTGGAGTTGCAACCTTGGTTCTCAAAAGCTTCACCCATGCAAACCGACAGTAGTTGTCAACGACAACTAGAGTTTATTTCTTCCCATTTATACTCTGCACTCTCATTGGTCTACATAGATCCATGTTAAGGGTGTGAAGAACTTCCATGATGGTGTTGACAGTTTTGGGTTTGTGGGTATGCTTCTTGCTTTTGCCCAGTGGACAAGCCGAACAACTATGATCCTTTTCGAACTTTAAACTGGGTAAACCTCGTACAAAATCCTTGCGAGCAAAATCATTGATGGTACCAAGTTTTAAGTGATTTAAACGTCATGCCATAGCCATGATTTTGTTCTTTGAGGCCTTACACGCAAGTAAATAGGAGAGGACCGCATCATGTCTTCAAATAGAGATGGTGTACAAGTTAGTGCCACGATTGCCTTTAAAAGGATCAACGCCATCCAATTCTTTGACAAAGTAAGTGTGTTTTCTGAAAGCAACTTCAAGATCGGAATCACAAAATTGACCAACATATAACAAATTGTGCTCAAGTCCTTACACGTAGTATACCATGAAGATTTACACTGTCACTAAAGACATAATCTCCATAACCCATAATTGCCCCAAAATGGTTGTTCCCAAATCTAACTGTCCCGATAAACTTATTCACGAAATTCTTGAGCCGAGAGCGATCCCTGGTCATATGTTATGAGCAGCCTGAGTCCAAATGTCAAAGGACGATTCGTACGACCTGTTAGGAATACGTTTTTTGTATGAGAAAGATTCGGCCACCCCCTGATATGATTAAGCATTGTTTAGCTCGTAGTAGTCATATTAGTTAGTAAAACGTAGATTAGTCGTAGATTAGTTTGCGGAAGAAGGACGGGTCTTTACCCACTATATACCTGATCCGCAGCCCAAGTGGCGCGCCCAAGTGGCAAAAACCCATGTACATATAAATACCCTCTCCATCCTTGGACAGGGTAAGCCTTCTCATAATCTATTTTCTTTTTTTTGGTTTTCTCTCCAAGGCTTCACCTCTTTCTCTCTCTAACTTTCTCTCTCTACATTTCTTCTTTCTTTCTCACATGTAACGAGCCATACCACACAATCCATACGAGTTTGTGAGCTTTATTAGTATCCTACAATTGGTATCAAGAGCCATGGTTACATCCTAGGGATTGTAGGACTTGTGGTGTATGGTTTGTTTTGGTTTCTATTAGTTTAGGGTGGTTTTTACTCATTTTGGAGCTTGTTCGTGGTGATTCTTGTGTTCTTTCTTGTACTTCTAGGATTAGAGGGGTTAGATTCATCTAGTTTATCAGTTGGTTGGACTAAATCTAACGTCTGTGAAGTATACGAGTGATTTTGGAACCTTTTTCTTGCCAGCGGTTTGCTCTACGTTAAGGTGTTCTTCGCAGCGGTTAACTTGGGTTTCAGCAGTTAAGTACTAGCGGTTAGTACAAGTTGATCAGCGAACATTACGCTGTACTTTGTACTGTTTCAGCGGTTAACTTCCAGCGGTTTACTCTTCAACGGTTACATTACTAGCGGTTACTCTGTCATCGGTTACTATTGTCAGCGGTTTAATAATCAGCGGTTACTATTCCAGCGGTTATTACATCAGCGTTTTTCTTTCAGCGGTTACTTGTCAGCGGTTACTGTTCCAGCGGTTACTTGTCAGCGGTTACTGTTCCAGCGGTTTACTCATCTTAGCGGTTTTCCTGGTTGACTTTAGTAAAATCCCGGGAAAGAATTAATTTCTCGGTTCAAGTCACGTGTGTTGTAAAATCTCGTCTAAGACTTTGTCATCATGACTACTGTAACATCTATTGATGATATCCAAGCTGCTGGGTCTGACACTCGACCTCCAATGCTAGAAAGAACGTACTATGAGTCTTGGTCACAAAGAATTCGCTTGTATTGTCAAGGCAAAGAAAATGGGGAGAACATTCTGAGATCAATTGATGAAGGGCCGTTCCAAATGGGTACTACCAGAGATGTTATCTCCACTGGTGATGATGGGACAGTCACCTTTGGAATTGACAGACCTCGTACGTACAATGATCTGAATGAAGCGGAAAAGAAACGATATGATGCTGACATTCGTGATTCAAACATTATGGTACAAGGGCTACCGAAGGACATCTACAAACTGATTAACTTCAACACTGAGGCCAAAGCCGTTTGGGACAATGTCAAAATGTTGCTAGCTGGTTCAGAACTAACAAAGGAAGATCGTGAGTCTCAATTGTACGATGAATTCGAGCACTTTAAGATGAACCCTGGTGAAAGCATCAATGATTACTATGTCAGATTCCACAAGCTTGTGAATGACATGAGAATGATCAGAATGACAATGCCCAACATCCAACTCAACTCAAAGTTCGTCAATAACATGTCACCAGAATGGGATCGGTTTGTCACAGCTGTGAAGCTAAACAAAGGACTCAGAAACACCAACTATGAGCAACTCTATGCTTATCTGCAACAACATGAGAAACATGCCATGTATGATCGTCAGCTAAGAGAGAAGTTTCATCCCTCAAATGATCCTCTTGCTCTAATCTCCAGTGCTCAAGGACTCAACCAATTCTCAGCTGACTTAATCAACCCTCCAATCACTGCTCAAGCAACACAGAATCAGTCTTCTCTTGGTCAAGCCTCAATGCAATCAGCAAGTGTCAAAACAAATTCACAAGAATCGGGAAATTCCTACATGGACAAGAGAATTGATAATCTCTCCAATCAAGTCTCTCTGCTGGTTCAACACTTCAGAAGCACTCTTCCTCAAACCAACAATCAACTCAGAACCTCATCTAATCCACGTAATCTTGCTGTTGTGGAAGATGGGCGAGTTGTGGTTCAGGGAAGACAGAATGTCCGAGGAAATGTTCAGAACAGAATGGGTAATGGCAATCAAGGACAAGGAAGAATCAAGTGCTACAACTGTGGTGGGCTAGGTCATATTGCAAGAAACTGCACTGAACCAAAACGTCCTCAGAATTCCGACTACTTCAAAGATAAAATGCTGCTGATGCAAGCCCAAGAAAATGGAGTGCAATTGGATGAGGAACAACTGCTATTTCTTGCTGGTGATGAAGGGAATTCCTTTGATGCTGATGTGGATGATCAACCAGTTCAGGATCTTGCTCTTAATGACCCAAACATCTTCCAGGCTGAAGACTGTGATGCCTTTGATTCTGATGTTGATGATGAACCTACTGCACAAACCATCTTTATGGCCAAGCTTACATCAGCAGTCACATCGGCAAATCAATCAGGATCTTCCAAATCATCAATCATTTCTGAGGTACTCAAATTATATGACACATATGAAACAAGTGCTATTCCAACGATGCTCAATGAGGTACATCAAACTAGTATTGTCACACCAGATGATGTTGATTTGAAAAACACTAATGTTCCCTCAAAACAACAACATATGGATAACAATAAAGAGTCTGATGGACCCAGTAGAGCATCTGACGATGCACATGTTGATGATGTGATGCACAACCAAAGGACTCATAACGAAGTAAAACACACCGACATTATTGATTCAGATCCTGCTGATATGGGTAATAGCAATGTTGTCCCATATGAGCAATATTTGAAACAAAGTGTCGAGACTGCTTTACCAAGTAATGACTCTTGTGTTAATAATGATACGTGTGAATATGATGAATATACTGCTGTTATACCTGATGATAATCTGAGCACTAGGATTAATATTCTTAAAGATCAGGTGAATATGTATCAATAACGTGCAAAATTTGAGTTAACCTAACGTGAACAGAAAATGGATTGGCAAATGTGTACATATATTACTGAAAGGAATTTAAAGGAGGAAAAGTTAAGAGTGGAAATAAAATCTTTGCAAAATCAAATCGATCAAACTGTTAAACAAAAACAGGAGATTCAAAATAGTGTCATCACACTAAAACTAGATTTTCAGAGTAAGGAAGCCAAACTCCTTAACGATTTTTCCAATTTAAAGGCCTTAAAGAACAAGCTTGAAAACAAATTGTACACACAAGGCCAAACCATTCAAACTGCTCAAATGATACAAAAACATATTAAGCTTCGTGATAAACATAGTTATAAGGATATAGGTGTGCCTAAAACTAATTTTCTTAGGAGCGTTAGTGCCTCTCAACCTGCCTTATATGACTATAATGTGATGCTTAAGCCCAATCATGATCCCCCTGATGTGCGTGACACAGAAGAGATTGATGAAATTAAAACAGAAAATAGGAAAAGACTTGAGAATAAGATGAAGGATCCCACGAGCATTGAAAAGCGTGTTAATGTCAAGCCCCATAACTATTATGAACAGAACCGATTGACTGTCTTTGTTCCCCAAACTAGGTTAACCCCTGAACAGATTTTTTGGACCTTAGATGTTGAAAAAATGAAAGCATAACAACTTATGGCTTCCACTTCCTTTAAGTTTGCTACCCCAACGGTGTATCCTCCCAATACACCTATGAACCTAGTTCAGATAGCTCTTCCCACTCAATGTAAAACTCTTATTAGCATGTATGTTCTATATCAAATGTTTGCGGATTTTGACAAAACATGTAAAAAGAGGATTACTCCAACGGGAATTACTGAGGGTGAAAGGGGTTTTGAAGTTACAAAAGAATGCTATCTCACAGAAGTCATTCCTTTTTTCAAACAAATAAAAAAACACTTTGAATGCATGGAAACGTCTCTTAAATCAGAGATCAATGAAATGAAAGAGGTGTTTAAAAACCAAGAACGTGAAGGAAAACAAACTGTAATAGATCTTCAACATAGTGAAATTGCAAGGAAGAATGCTCTCATCATGAATGATAATTTGATTGCTATGTGCATTGCTCAAGATGTGTTTTATACTGCTACTGATTCTTCTTTAACTGCTTCCCAATTTCATGAAATGTCTGTTACATTAAAAGTTTTCCAGAATCGTGTTGTTGAGCTTGAGGGGGAGAATTTAAAACTGCGCAAAAAAATTCAAAAAGATGATCATGATAACATGGTCAAGCAATTTTCAAAACTAGAGGTTGATAATCTTAACTTGCAATTAAGATACCAACATCTAGAAGAAAGAATTAGAAACTCAAATGCTAAGACATCTTCGGATGCTCCTGAATTTGATGCATATTTTGAATTAGCCAAACGGGATGAAAGAATTCAAGCTCACACAAACACGATTCGGAAACTGAAGCTTCAAATTGCACAATTAAAGACAAATAAATGTGATGTGATTGATAATAAATGTGATGTGATTGATACCCTGAAACCTCCGTGTTTAGATTCTCAAAATTTTCAACTTCAAAATGTCATTAACGACTTGAAATATGAAAATGATTGTTTTCAAGCTGAAAACTCTAAGATCAAACAACATTACAAAGAGTTATATGATTCGATTAAGATCACACGTGATAAAGACAATGAAAAGATAACTTCCTTGCTTAAAGAGAATGAGAATCTAAAGACTCAGGTGAAAGGGAAAATGCTAGTCACTGCATGTGATTGCAGTCTCTCCAAGGTTGCTAAAACAAAAAGAACTGATGTTGATGCCATTAATATTCCTCTTCCCCTTAGGAATAATGCGTTTGTTCATAGTGAGTACCTTAGGTATCTTAAGGATTGCCTAGATATCCTTTGCGAGACTATTGAAGAAGTTAGAATGGTGAGACCTGCGGACATTGGCATCCGTGATGTGTATTATCTCACTAACAGATCATATGAGCTCTTAGATTATGCCATTGGTACATGTCCTAAAGTTGTTTGCATGCGTGATAAGACTGATGATTTTTCCTCTAAGGTTAAGAACAAGCGAGTTACCTTTAAAGTGCCCATAACATCACCAGAACATAACACATCTTATACCAGAAATCAAACAGCAGTTTCTCGTTCTAATGTTCCCATCATTAATTCTACAGGAGTAAAAGTTGTCACTAATGCTAGCGGGTCAAAGCCTAGTTGCAATACAAGGAATGATAGGACTTCGCCAGCTAAAAGTGCTCAAGGAAAGAAAGTAGAAGACCACATTAGGAACAATAAGACTGATCTGAATGATGTGAATCGTGTTGATTCTAGTATTAGCTCTAGGCGTACTGTAATTAATTCGAATTCTAAAACCATTTGTGAGATCTGTAATAACTATTTAAATTCTGGTAATCATGATGTGTGTGTTAAGACATGTTTGAATACTTCTAAAGTATCTCCTGGTTGTCATGCTGTTTATTATAATCGTGTTAAACATGTTTGGAAAGCAATAGGAAGGAAGTTTACTAATGTTGGCTATCATTGGAGATCCACTGGAAGACTAGTATCAATAGGAAGTCTACGCCCCTTTGCTAAGCAGTCTAATCCTAAGTTCTACAACATTAGGATTTGGAAGAAGACTGGTAGAACTTTTCCTATAGGAATCCAATGCGCAAACCATAAGTCTAGTCCCCCAGC